>CAUHTR010007894.1:0-72939 GCA_959609185.1 Schmidtea polychroa
CCTATTATTTCATTAGATTCCGCTTGATCTTCATCATTTTCAAAAATTCTACATCATCATCTTCGGTAGCATCGACATAACCAGGTTCATTACGTTTTGAGTAAAAAGTTTCAATGACGGCTAGGTGAAAAGCGTGGTTATAGCATAATTGGCTTTCAGCTGATATAATTTTGCCGTATTTCACCATTACGTTTGCCCCATCGTGCGCGGAGGCAACTATGTCAGAATCAAAATCTACTCCAAATTCTTTCAATCGATTGAATACTAGTTCTTCGGTTTTTTCAGATGTGCAGCTTTCTATAATCGGAACCAAACCAAGAACAATTTGACTCGAAATAGATTGCAGTGTGACATTAAGATATCTTCTTAAGCGATATCAGTCCATTCATCGACCGTAATTGTAAATTTTTGTCCTGATTTAATTTTGGCTTCTAAATTATGCTTAGTTTCAGCTTTTTTTTCTTTGAGAAAAATGTTAGAACGTGTTTTCGAACAGTCGATACGCTGGTTGGCATTTGTAATTACGGACTGTTTACAAAGCAGCGAACTGCATCGCATTTGACAATTGTACGAAATGGAAATACCATCTTTTGTTGCGCATTTCGATATAATTTCCTCCAGTGATTCTCTTTCTCTACTGATAAATGGTTAACATACACTAACTTTAGGTATTTTGGATGTGCTTGGTCCTAGCGAATCACCAGCAGAATTTTGAACATTCCTTTTGTTTGAGGTTTTAAACTGATATCATGTTTTTTTAAATGATTTATCATTCCAGTTGTGGTACCACCTTTAATGGATATCTTATTCGTACATAAATCGACTTGACATTGCGCAATTTCTGATGATAATTTTTTGAAATAATCCCAAACTTTCGATTTGTTTGTGGCCATTATGGATTAGAGGATATCTATAAATTATATTTTCGAAATTCAAACAAATAAAACAAACCTAATTTTTTATACACATAATTATTATTGTAATTAATAATTATACTTACGATGTGTGATCTGTGTTCTGTGATGAACGCGTAAAGTGTAAAATCTTTCACTGAATTAAATACAATTTCTTAAACTAGAAAAAAATCTTACAGTTAAGAAAAATAGTATTTTTAATATTTAATTCTTATAATTTTGCTTGCTTAATTAAGAAAAATAGAAAATATTGAATGTTACTATAGCAACCAATATCATAATTTCTGATAATTTTTGCTTGAAAAAAAAATTATATCTAAAGTAACTACTCGGTTACTCGACGTAATTACCCGGTTAACCGAATAATGGAAATTATCTGAAAATAGACGAGTAATGGTTTACTCGATTATTCGTTTGGAAACACTAAAAGATATGAGATTTTGGTTGTTGTTTGTCCACATGTTCCATTTAAAATAACGTTTCCAGATTTTGAACATGCTATAATTTGGATAAAAATCAGTATTTACCAAAATTTACAGAAGATAAAACAATTGATCAATTGGTATAATTATAAGTGTGTTGAAAAAAACAAATTTGAACATTATTCGAAGATGGAATTTATACATCAATACTTTATCTGAAATACATGGTCAGTTAATTAATCTGTCTCCCTTTAAAGATTTTAAAATACAAAATAATGAATTGGTTAAAATAAGTCTTGCTGATAACATTTCATCAATAACCTTTTGATAAACATTAACAAGAAAAACATTGGATTAAAGAAACAAACATTTACAGAAGAAAGAAATTATTGGTTCAATAATTCCAAAATTATTTAATCATCATCCAACAAATGTTTATTTACTCAAATATTATCGAACCATTGACTGTTGGAGATGTAAGAGTTCCGTTATTGAAATCTATTTGATAACAAAATATGAACAAGGAGAAATTGTGCAATTAGAAACTGAAGAATTCAATGTATCTACCAATTTTGAATTCTTCTATAAACAACATTGAAATCAATATACGTGACGATAGGGAAAATTAATAAAATTTAGTAAAGATACAAAACGCACTTGACATTACATTTTCGTAAAATAAATGATTAAAAAAGATTTTATGTGAATTTGCCTTCTAATAGTTGTTCTCAGGTTCATCAAAATATGAAGCTAGAAATTTAATGTTGATCAAAATCCTATTTACTTGGATGGAAGTAGCTCTCATGGACTTTTATCTTTGTGTATAATTATTTTCCTTTTTTATAATAATTCAAATGTCAAGTACAGTAAAAGTGTAATTACATACAAGTTATGAATACTTTTACTTTAACCAAGAAAAAATCAATATACAATCAGTCACGACTCTCCATTTTATTAAATATATTGATAAAATACTTGAACATTAATTGTAAATATTTTCTTTTAAAGTAGAATTTGATACTTTCGTATTTAAAGAAATATTAAAGAAGTATTAAAGAAGTATTAAAGAAGCACAAAAATTAGGATTTTCAGAAAGGAAATAAAGTTTAAAGAAAATGAATCAAATCACTATTCCTCCAAATAATCGAAAAATAAGTTTGATGACAATTCGATTAACTATACAATTTATTACGATGTTGAGTTTACCGATACATTGAAAGAAAAATCATTATAGATCTTTCACAAACAAATGACAAATGATCAACCTTTTATCCTCGTCCATTTAAATATGTTGATATTCAAAAGGAAAAATCGTTAAAATTGTAATGGGACGATGATGTCAGTAAAGTTCATTTTAGTCAATTTTTAGCTCATAGAAAAATTAGAAGAAGCATATACTGACAAACCTATTATTGGTTTTAAAGAACCTGAAATATTACAAACGCAATCAACAATTGATGATCTATACAAATATTATCGAACCATTATTGTTGGTGATACAATGGTTCCTCTTTGAAATGTATTTGGGTGGAAAAACATAAAAAAGATGATTTAGTACACATAATTGAAAGAATCCAATATATTTGCGGTATTGTCTTCATATATAAACAATATAGAAATCAATATACGAGATGATAGTGGAAAATACATATTTGGAAAAGAAGATAAAACATACTTGAAATTACATTTTCGTTAAAATAAATGAGTAATCCTGACATAATACATTTTTATAGTAGTAACCAATCGGGTGGTGATTTACCATATTTTGTTGGTAAACAATATGAACCGGTTGTTTGAAGACAATAGGTAGATATTTGCACTCCCATCTCTTAGACCGATAGAAAATTTGGTATGAAAACAGCCTAATGACGTAATAAATAATAATTCAAATATCTTTGCCTGCTTCGAAATCAAATACATTTCTGAAATTAAAGAATCATTACCTGCTGTGATGAAACATTTACCTGAAGTAATTAATAAAGTATCCGATGTATTTAAAATGATAAGAACAAAAAGAACAAAAGGTGGAACACTTAAACGACGAAAAATTATGAAGAAACATATAAACAAAAGAATGAAAGGATATGTACCATCTTTGAAAAAAGATTAGCGCTAAATCAGAATTATGTCTTTTTGATAGACCTTTTCCTTCTCAAGCAGTGATTGAACATGGGCATTTGGAGATATATACCCAGAAATTCAATTACCAGATGCTGGTTCTTCTTCGATTCAATTTTACATAAACGGATCGCAAACTGAATATTTAGATTTTGAATGATACTTTGTTATATATTCAATTGAAAGTTGTTAATAATTTAGGTGAGAATTTAGGTGAATCAGAAGTATTCCAAATTATTTCTTCTTCCAAACCCTTTTTAAAGATTGAATTAATTTTTAATTTAATCAAAGTTTAAGATCAAATGATAGATTTGCCCACAAAGCATTAATGGAAACACTTATAAATTATGACGGAGATAGTAAACGAACTCTTTAGGTAGAATGGGGATACTAACAAAGATCTTACGAGAAAAACATGGAATTGAAAAACCAAAATCCTTTTCTTTATGTTCCCCACTTCAATTTGATTCTTTGATCAACCTAAATATCTTTACTACCAGGTAAAATTAAAATTCAAATAAATTCAAATAAATAAATTCAAATGAAATTAACAAGATCAATGCACACATAGTTTAACTTGTGCGAAAATTGAACCGAAATTGTATTATTAGATGCAAATTAATGGTTAGAAGAGTTCGTGTTGAACCATCCGGTTTTGGCAGAAATCAAATTGGCCTGTCTACAAAAATGCAATTATCCTTTAAGAAGCAAAGAAGTTGTTGATTTCTCGTTGCCTATGGTTCTTCCTCTTTTATAAAGAGCAAATATTTGGAGATAGACGATTACCTAATTTTATTCTTGTTGCATTTCAATCTAGTAAAAGATTAGTGGATCGTTTTCAGAAAAATTTTCTATATTTGATCACTTTAATGTCAAGTCCATAAATTTAAGTAAAGGAAGTGATTATCGTGAAAAATATAGTCAAGATTTTGAGAAAGATGGTTATAGTACAAGTATATGCAATCGATTGTTAGAAATATGGGATATCTAACAAAAATATGAATTGTGGTAATACCATGTCCGATTTTAAGAACAAGTATCCATTCTTTACATTTGTATCGGCACCCGATTTTGATCTTCAATCAAAGTCAATGTTACCACAAAGCGGAAATTTACGATTAGATATTTAAATTGGCATCTTCACTATGAAGCGGTTTCTGTAATTGTATATGGAGTTTTCGAAAAAGAAATTCAATTACATTTACTGTACTTTTTGGTATAATATAAACCAAATATAGAAAATCAATTAATCAAATATGAAGTAGAAATATTATTTAATTTTTATTAATTTAGTACTATTCAAATACAAATTTATTGGAATAATTTGTATTTAAAGAATTTAGTAAGTTAATGAATGCAAAATGTCCCAGCTGAACATAAGGACTTCTAGGACGATTTATTACTAATAATGTTTACTCTCATTGTTATATAAATAAGGAACATAACCGAATTTTGACATTTGTAAAAATCATGAATAAATCCGTAGGTATTTATTAATTCAATTATTTTATTATTATTATATTATTATTATTATTATTATATTATTATATTATATTATTATTATTATTATTGTTTTTATTATTATTATTATATTATTTATTATTATATTATTATTATATTATTATTATTATTATATTATTATTATGATTATTATTATATTTGTTTCGCCAGTCAGACGGGGAAGAACATTTACCTCTGAATGGCCAGTTAGTTTGTTGAATGTTTCTCGGCATTTATCGTGGTGCAGAATTATGGTAATATGGATGTTGCACACACAGACGCGAGCAAAGAATTGAAAATGTAATGGATTTGTTCTCTGGAAGGAATCTTTGTTTGAAGGTTGAATTGTGTGGGTATTTTTGAATTTGCGGATGTAGATTAGAATTGATTTATAATTTTGATTTGAGTCTAGGAATGATTGTATTTCTAGAAATAGTTTTTTTTGGTTAAATCAAGTGCTTGTATCTGAAAGTGAAATTTGAACATATGAAGATAACGAATGTTTTGAAATGTCAATTCAATGAATAATTAGCGAAGGTAATATTTGAAAGTTGTAGACATGCGTTTGTATCGGTTGCGCGAATGGATGTCTTTTCAGCAGTGAAACTTGTCCATGTGATTGTGACTCAACAAGTCGTGCAAATTATTAATGGAAACTTTCTAATTGACATTAATCATTTCTCAAATTTTTATTCGCCAAAGTGTTGAAACAATTATCAATGTTTCCAATTCATCATGGGTCAATTAAAGTTAAATGGGTAACAAACAATGGTCTTGTACAAAATAGAGCGTGTGATGCGATCAATTAAAAAAAATTCTTTTGATTTGTTTTAGACGAAAACAATTATTATTATTATTATTATTATTATTATTATTATTATTATTATTATTATTATTATTATTATTATTATTATTATTATTATATTATTATTATTATTATATATTTTGGATGATTGTATTATTTTTAATCGCTTTTATATTTGGGTTATGTAGTCAATGCACCTCAAATGGTGAGGAGGAGGGAGAAAGTTCCTGCGTTGCTGAATGTTCTAGGACAAACGAAATGTGCATGAACTCATGTGAATCGAGTACAGGGACCTTTACTACTAGAGTAACTGCGCAATCAACCAAGAGAACATGAATGAATAATTAAAAAATATAATGCATTTTAATTTTCTATTTTCTTTGTTTATTTTTATAGAATAATTCAAAAAATAAAATGTAATGAAATGATAAATTAATGACATAGAAAGTTTCATAGATATCATGGAAAACACTGGGAGAATTTGGAATATGTTTTTGTTGTTTCTCTTTTATTTTGTGAGTTTTTCAGAGTTTTACATAGATATAAAGAATATACAAGGACTTCTTCGCTGTCCAGAATAAAATTAAACTTGATTATATTTTACTACGAAATGCATTATCAAAATATATAATAAAGCTATAATTTTATGTAGAATGTAGATGGATCGCAATAATTACAATGAAAAGACGCTGCAATAAAAAAATTATTTTTGTTTCAAAGGATTTTATTTGTAATTATTTATCAAAACATAATTATATTTTCTATAATTAAAAACAATCAATAAAGTATATAATATATGTCACGCACCAACTTGTCTGTGTGTTGAAAATCTTATTGCATTGGATAACACCTTTATTATAGGATTTTCACTTGGTCAGAGAAATAAATTTTCTCTCACCACATAATTCCTATAATAAAAATTGCTACCAAACTAGTGATCAAAAATTCTTTGTATTCGATAGCACTCAAATTACGATCTTTATATTGGAAAATTATTTTAATATAATGAGCACTGCAGTTCTTTTCTTATACTAATAAATAGCAAACTTATTTAATTCATGTTTTCATACATAGTGATAGGTAAAATTCATATTTAAATAACGTAATATTATAATTTTTTCATATTGCCGCCTTTGATTTCAAGAAATAATTGATTATTAATATTTATTTATTCATATAGTAAAAAAAAATTACTTTATAGTGAACACAAATTCTACATAATGATTCGTTAAAAAATACATCTTCAACATTTTCACAGACTTATTGTATGGAATAGAATGAATTTTAGCTTTTTTAATTACAAAAAGATGTACTTTAGTAGATGGATTGGGCACCGCTGGCACAGGGCACCGCTAGCACAGTACCCCCCCCCGGTCGTCATATTTTTCAAAAATATGCTAAGTCTAAAAGTACAAATTTTTTTTAAACAAAGACATATGACTCATCAAGGTCATTGAAACAAAGACCATGACTCATCCGATGACTCATAAAATTTCTCAAGGTCATTTAAACAAAGACCATGACTCATACTATGACTCATCAAGGTCATTTTCAAGGACGTATGACTCATAATATGACTCATATGACCTTGAAAATTTTTTTCAAGGTCATTTAAACAAAGACCATGACTCATCAAGGTCATTTTCAAGGTCGAATGAGTCATAGTATGACTCATATGACCTTGAAAATTTTTTCCCAAGGTCATATGACTCATAGTATGACTCATCAAATTTTTCAAGGTCATTTAAACAAAGACCATGACTCATCAAGGTCATTTTCAAGGTCGAATGAGTCATAGTATGACTCATATGACCTTGAAATTTTTTCCCCAAGGTCATATGACTCATAGTATGACTCATCAAAATTTTCAAGGTCATTTAAACAAAGACCATGACTCATAATATGACTCATCAAGGTCATTTTCAAGGTCGAATGAGTCATAGTATGACTCATATGACTTTGAAAATTTTTTTTCAAGGTAATATGACTCATAGTATGACTCATCAAAATTTTCAAGGTCATTTAAACAAAGACCATGACTCATAATATGACTCATCAAGGTCATTTTCAAGGTCATATGACTCATAGTATGACTCATATGGCCTTGAGAAAATTTTTCCAAGGTCATCTGACTCATCCTATGACTCATCAAGGTCATTTTCAAGGTCATCTGAGTCATGCTATGACTCATCAAGGTCATTTTCAAGGTCGCATGACTCATCCAAGGTCATTCCCAAGGTCATATGAGTCATCGCGATGAGTCATCAAGGTCATATTATTATTTTTAAAAAATATTATTATTTTTATTATTATTTTTAAAAATATTATTATTTTATTTTTAATTTTTTCAAAGTTCCCGCCAACGAAAATTAATAATCTATAGCTCATTTTAAAGCTCAATCCAAGACCTTTCGAATGAGCTATATATTATTATTATTATTATTATTATTATTATTATTATTATTATTATTATTATTATTATTATTATTATTATTATTATTATTATTATTATTATTATTATTATTATTATTATTATTATTATTATTATTATTATTATTATTATTATTATTAATCTGTATACTCCGAGTCTATATACTCCTAGTCTATCCGACAAAATATTTTGTCCCCCTATGGGTAATGCTCACAAGGGTACTGGTCACGCTCAACAAATCAACAAATCAACAAAACATACATTTATTTAAACAATAAAATAATGTAAAATTAACAAAGGTAAACTAAATATTGATGTACTATTCGCAGCAATATTGTTTGAAATTGGTAACGTAGAATTGATTTTCAGAGATTCTATTGATCCTTTGATTGTTTGAATTTCTCTTAATAATAATTCAATCTTTTTTAACAAATAATCATGCTTCTTATCAATTATTTTCATATTCTTTTTATTTTCAACAATGGAGTTATTGAAAACCTTAATATGATCAATCAATTCAAATTTTATATTTTGTATATATTCAAATGATAGTTCATAACTGTTTTCTAAATTCTCCAATCTTTGAGATATTCTTTTTCCTGGATGCTTTGACCATTTTGGTTTGTCGAGAATATATAAAATATCCATCAACTTGGCTGTATTCGGACAAACACATATTGATTTATTAAAAGACTCCACTGTTATTGTTGTATTGTGTGAGCACACACTCGTTATAATAATTAGCAATATGAATATAGTTTTCATGGTGTATCAAATCAAAACCTTTCTTTTACATTTATAGTCTATCAACCAATCAAAATCATCCGGTATTAGTATAAATAAAACATCATATTTTAAATTATTGTAAAAATGTCTCAATTTATGGAAAATGTTTTAAGAGAACTAGTCAACAGGAATATTATGGAAAGCCTATGTTTCCTGGTCGATCGGACCGAAAAGGTCATAGAAGGTAATCACATTGATTATGAAGATGTGATCAATTCCGATTGTCTGGAAACCAAAAAATTCTATTTTAATAGAATTTTTAACTGTCTATGCGACGATCAGATGAAGTGGACCCGAATACTAGTAGGGTTCGCTTATATGAAAATAATTATCGAAAGAAGTTTATGGGACTCGGAGCACTATTATCAGTGGTCTCAAGAAGTAATAATTTTATAATTTATATTTTATTAATATTTATTTTCTAGATAATCAAGTCAAAGTTTCAACCATGGATTGAAGCCAATGGTGGATGGGGCGTATTCAATCAACTCGCTAGAAATGCGAAGCAAATTGATGACCAGAAGAGAAAATTTAAAAACTATCTAAAACTTGCAACAGGTGTTGCTATTTTGTATATTTTATCAAGATTTTTAAATAAAAATTAATATAGTTATTTTGTTTGATTTTTAAATAAATTTTTAAATAACATTTTAAATAAATTTACAAACACTAATTAACTAAGATTTATTAATTAACACATTCACAGTCGTCATCTCCACATTTCATTATATTTTCAACGACATGATCAATACAATCATTCGTAATATTATCTTTAGATTCATCTTTAGGTTCCTCTATAGGTTCCTCTATAGGTTCCTCTATAGGTTCATAGATTTCCTCATCAATTTCTTGAGTATCGGTTTCTTGAGTTTCTTCCTCATCATCAAATCCTGTATCTTGACTCTCAACTAACCAGCCGATATTTAAGGCATTTGTAATAGATAATATGTCCTCAATTTTTACACCAGATATTTCTGCTAACTTTTCCAACAAAAAGTTGATTAAAAATTCTAAATAATAAATAATTCGGTAATTAATTAATCATGTTAACCTTTTTCTGCAGTCATTTTCATCACTTTAAAACTATATTATAATTTTGTTTATAGATTTTCTTTGTTAAATTTGCATGTCATTTGCATTTATGTTGCAATTAATAAAGAGAAAAACAAATCTGACTAATACATTTATTAAATATAACATTAAAATATTTGTGAAAGTCTAGCAGACATAATTTTCCAAATAGGAGAATATACATCATTATTATCAACTTTATATCCCTGGATTGCAATTGTTATATACCAATTTTCATTTTCTTTGAAACTGATTTCATCAAAAGCATCATAAAATCTTGCATATCTATTGTTGAACCACGCATGTTGATTACACGATAGATTCGAATCTATCCGTTTAAAAACATCATCAATAGTTTTGACATCAATCATTGAAAGCGTGCCGGATAAGAAATCAAATTTAGTCGGAATTAGCTTGACTGGTGCAACCAATTTCATATTGATTTCTTCTTTCAAAAAATACATTCTGTAATTGTGGAACATTTGAACTGGTTGTACCATTTCTTTAGGTTTTTCGGTGCTTGAAATTTTCTTGGTCATCATGAATAATGATTAAATTTAAATGTTACAGGGTTTTTATACCTTTGACTCATGTCTATCAACCAATCAGATGATAGCATGTCTTTGTTTAAAATTGCAGGTCATTTGCATTAATACTGCATTTATGTTCTATTAATGTTTTATTATTAATGTTTTATTATTACTATTACTATTATTTCTATTACTATTATTACTATTTCTATTATTACTATTTCTATTATTATTACTATTTCTATTATTATTATTACTATTATTATTACTATTTCTATTATTATTATTATTACTATTTTAAATATAAAGAAAAAAAAACACAATTCAAACATTAAAAACATTTATTCGTAACCTAAATCAACAATCCGGGAGTAGTGAAACCTTCTCAGAGTTTTCACTAACTCCCATTCGACATATCGCCGGTATCGATCGGCACAGCATGAGCATCCGATGATGCACTGGTACTCTGGCTCCATTTGTTTGATGCTTCGGTTTATCTTTATATCCCACAGGAACTGGTGAAATACCTCCATTATTCTAATTTGCGTTGTGTAGAATATGAGGTCCGGAATTATTTCTGCTTCTCTATCCTTAATAATTTCATTGATTTGCGGATAATAATATTTTATCCTATTGATCATAACTTTGATATATTTTTCTAAAATAATAAATAGTAAATAATGTGTAAATAAAAATTTTAAATTTACCGGAATCGTCAATATCCTTCATGAGGGTTGCAGAGCTTGGTATTTTGTACATAGTGAAAAAAAAAATGAATTCTAAACAAAAAAACCGTTTGTTTAAATCAATCAATAACCAATTAGAAATTAACCAATTAAAAATCGACCAATGAAATTATCTCATTTCGAACATTGTCAACAAATTCTCTATACTCCAAATTTCTCAACCCCAACATGACAACCTTTCCACTAGCAAACACATTGACACATATAGGGTTATATTTTAATAGTCTTAGTGCCGGAAACAATTCCGGTTCAAACATACAATCACATTTTTTCGACATGTTATATAGATTGATACTATGTCCCATATCCATAGTAACGGTAATTGATTGGATTTTAATATTATTTATTCGATATTGTAATTTATTAATATCCAAAGGTTTCTTACATCCCATGATTCGACATTTACCAGTCTTGAAAAATATTATCGGATATTTCCCGCTTCTATCGATAATTTGCTGGGGTTTCCCTGGTGGGAACCTCATATTCGATACATCAAAATTTCCTCGATAATTTATATTTGCTAACATTATTAAATCATTTATGAAAATTAGTTTTTATATATAAATTGATCACGAGTTCATTAAATCAACGAATATAAACAAATACACATTAATAAAATTTTTGAAATGGAATTAAGAAATGATTCAGTATACCAAATCGTTGGTCCGAGTGGTAGTGGAAAAACATTATTTGTTTGTAAATTACTAAAATCAAATTTATTCAAATCAAAATTCAACAGGATTTATTGGCATAGGGGTGCTGATGAAGAACATGGATTAACTCAATCAAGTTTCTGTAAATTAAAAAACATGAAAATAGTAAAGGGATTCGATAAAAACTGGTCCAGCCGATTAAAGAAAGGCGATGTCATTATTATCGATGATTTGTATCAAGAAGCTAATAAAGAAAAAGATTTTAATAATTTATTTACAAAGATCAGCAGACATGTTGGTGTAACAGTTATTTTCATAACACAAAATCTATTTCATCAAGGTGGGGCACATCGAACACGTAATTTAAATGTACAATATTTAGTTATTTTCAAGAATCCTAGAGATGCAACAGTGATTGATTTTCTTGCACGTCAAGCATACCCTAACAATCGTAATTTTCTTATCAGTGCATTTCAAGATGCTACAAAAATACCTCATGGATATATATTTCTTGATTTCACACAACAATGTCCCGATGATTTACGTGTAAAAACAGATATTTTCAACCCAAAAGGTGCCATGGTTTATAAACAAAGTTGAAAACCTCTATGAATAATAATGTTTCTAAAAGCAAGGGTGAAAAATATTAAGAAATTAAGAAAAGGTATTAGAAAGACTATTAAAGTTCCAAAAGTTCCACCAACAACTAGTTATACACCATCTAAAAAACTTGTAACTGAAAATTTCTCTGCAATGAATCTTATTTCAAAAAATCCTAAACCTAAACGTAAAACCCGTAAAACCCGTAAAACCGGTAAAAAAGTAGTTAAAAATCATCGCAGTTTTCCATTTTTTAATGCATTGTTAAAGGCCCCGAGTATGAAAAGAATGAATATATTGCAATCATTCCCAAATTTTGTTGTCGATGATTTACTCAATATTATACTTAAAGTAGTCAAAGGCAAAATTAAAATCAGTAAATCAAAAAAGCATTTATTGAGCAAACATAGGAAACCATTGTTATCTTTAGTAAATAATAAAAATCGTAAGCAAATGAGAAAAATTATATATAAACAACAAGGTGGATTTATTGGTGCATTAATACCTCTGGCATTATCATTATTAGGTGGAGTTGTAGGAAATCAATCATAAACAATGGGTGCTAATCCTTCATTGCCCGATATTAAATTTAATTTTAAATCTTCTTGTTGTAATGGAGAAGATTTGGACGAACCCAGAAGACGAAGCCGGTTTCGGTGGAGTGGCAAAATTAAACAAAAGAGTTCCGAATTCGAAAAAAGAAACCCAGAAGTGGTTATCAGATCAGCTTGCGTACAGTTTGAACAAACCAATGCGGAAAAGATTTCCAACAAGAGCGTATAAAACATTTGGTATTGACGATTTATGGCAAATGGATTTGATGGAGATGATACCTTATTCGAAAATTAACAATGGGAATAAATATATTTTAACATGTATTAATGTATACAGCAGGTTTGCACGAGCAATACCAGTCAAGGCAAAATCTGCAGAAGAAATGTCCAAGGCAATTAATATTTTATTTAAAGATGGACATCCTAATAACTTGCAAACAGATTTAGGTATTATTATTATTATTATTATTATTATTATTATTATTATTATTATTATTATTATTATTATTATTATTATTATTATTATTATTATTATTATTATTATTATTATTATTATTATTATTATTATTATTATTATTATTTTTAGGTAAAGAATTCTACAATAGTAAAGTTAAGCAAATCCTCGATAAACTGAAAATAAATCACTACTCGGTACATTCTCAATACAAAGCTGCCCATGTTGAAAGATTTAATCGAACATTGAGAGATCGATTAAAGAAATTGTTCGTGCATCAAGGTAATAAAAAATGGGTAAATGCTTTACCGAAAATAATAACAAGTTATAATCATTCATCACATCGAGGACTGAATGGATTGAGACCGGTTGATATTACATCAAAAACATCATTGACTTCTAAGAAATCTGTAAAAATTGCAAAACCTAAATATAAAGTCGGTGACCATGTTAGAATTAGTAAAATTAGTGCATCACCATTTATTAAAAATTTTGATACAAATTGGAGTGATGAAGTCTTTGTAATTTCAAAAATAAATACTAAACAGAATCCTGTAATGTATGTCATCAAAGACAATGATAATAATATTGTACAGGGGAAATTTTATGAGCAGGAATTACAAGTCATTCCTCCCCCAAAAGTATTTAGAATTCAAAAAATATTGAAAACTAAAAAGGTCGGTAAGGATAAACAATACTATGTCAAATGGCATGGTTATCAAAACCCGTCATGGATATCAGCAAAAGACCTAGTAAAGTGAATTTTTATACTATTTTGCCGAGCAATAGTTGTCCATTAATTCATCCAGACAATCAAGCAAGCAAATTCATCATCGAACTCCAAAACCCTATCTATTTGGATAATGACTGGGAAGTTGCTCTGTTGGATTTTACATTTGTATACAATTTATTCCCAATCTATAGCAAATCCGTTATTGAATATAATAAGAAAGTAGCAGTAACGGAATATATTAATGTTCTTATTGATAAAGATAGTTATAACTTGACGAGTTCATCGAAATCAAGGAAACCTATAATTTATGATGATGGTCAATATTTATACATGAATTGCTTGAATAAGCCATTCGAAATTATATTTTCTACAGTGGCTGATGCTAAACGTCTTGGATTTACTGATTTACGTAATGTATTTAATGATACAGTCAAAATAAATCTCTCTACACTTCCAAAATCTAATAATTTAGTGGAATTCAAATTTAAGCTGTCATACATTGAAATAACAGAGCATGCATATACTTTTAAAGATAATTTATATATTACAGACCTCGAACAATTACAAACTTATTTAGGTGACAATTGTAGCGATATTTTAACAGTTTTTGAGCTTCAAAAAGATAAAGTATTTAGATTTAGTATAAATTCTAATCTTAGTCAAGTTAAATTTGACTCAAATTTGACAAAAACATTAGGATTGACTAAACCAGTATGTACACAAAATGAACAAATTTGTGAAGGAACAAACAAACCGAAAATCCTTAAACATCATCAGCAAATGTTCATTTACAGTAATATCGTGGAACCAGTTATTGTTGGCGATTCTAGTGTACCTTTAATGAAATCTATATGGATTGAAAAACATGATCAAGATGAAGTTGTACAAATCAATGTAGAAAATCCCATGTATCTACCTGTTTCAACATCTTGTATAAACAATATAGAAATAAATATAAGAGATGATTCTGGTCAATTAATCGAATTTCCAAAAGGCTCAAAAACTCATTTGACATTACATTTTCGTAAAATAAATGGCTAATTCTGATATTATTAGTATGTATAGTGGTAGCCAATCTGGTGGTGAATTACCATATTTTATTGGTAAACAGTACGGATCAGGATGGTTGAGAACAATTGGTAGATTTGCCCTGCCTATTCTTAAACGTATTGGTAGTTTTGGTATGAAAACTGCAAAAGATGTTATTATGAATGAACAGAAAATATTACCATCTCTAAAAACAAATGCTTTAGCAGAATTAGGGAAAGTTTTACCCGGGGTTGCAGGTATGTTTCAAAAAGAAAAACCTCCAGCTCCAGCTCCAGCTCCAAAACGTAAAAGACATGGAATATCACGTATAAACAAACGAATGAAAGGACATGGAACTATATTTGCAAAATGATTTGTGGTAAATCCGAATTATGTATATTTGATAGACCGTCGCCCCAGGCTGTAATAGAATTTGGGGCATTTGAGGAAGTTTTTCCTATGAATTCAATTACAGATAGTAGAAATGATATCGAGTTTTATATTAATGGTTCGCAAACCGAATATTTAGATTTGAATGATACTTTATTGACTGTTCAGATTAAGGTTGTAGATAAAGATAGAAAAGTTTTGGATGCCAATGCAGATGTAATACCGAACAATTTCCTGTTTCATACTCTTTTTAAAGATGCAGTGTTGGGATTTAATAATATTAAGATTGAGGGCGGAAATAATACATTCATTCACAAGGCATTAATAGAAACTATTTTAAATTACAATTCCGATACTAAAAATACATGTCTTACTCCTATGGGTTATGCAGCAGCAGATGATGAAAGAAAAAAGTGGGTAAAAGGCTCAAAGGTTTTCACCATGTGCTCATCATTACAACTTGATTTTATGGATCAGCCGAAATATTTACTACCGGGAGTTAATGTACATATTAGACTGAAAAGGTCCGATTCTGCATTATCTCTTACTAGTGCAACTACTACACCAATATGTCAATTAGTTGATGCAAAATTATTGGTGAGAAGAGTTCGAGTAGACCCCTCAGTATTAGCAGGTCATCAATTGGGTCTTAATTCAAAACATGCAATTTATCCATTAAAAACAAAGGAAATTGTACAATTTGCTATTGCTAAAGGTGCTTCATCATTCTATAAAGAACAAATATTTGGTGACAGAAGAATGCCTAATTTTATTCTGATAACATTTCAAAGTGAAGCACAATATAATGGATCATATACTGCGTCCAGCTCAATTTTCAAAAACTTTGGTGTTACATCATTGACTTTGTCGAAAAATACAGATTATAGAGAAACATATATTCAAGATTTCGAGAATGACAATTACTGCGCGACATATATGCAGAGTATTGTTAGAAATCTGGGTTATTTAGATAAAAATTTGAATTGCGGAATAACTCTAGAAGATTTTAAAAGCAAATACCCATTTTTTACATTTGTTTTAGCCCCTGATTTTGATTTAAATCAAAGTCAATTACCTCAAAATGGAAATTTACGACTGGATATAAAGTTTGCAAAAGCTATTACTGAACCAGTACATGTTATAATATATGGAGTATTTGAAAATGAAGTTCAAATTACTGCAAATAGAACTGTGTTGGTATAAATGTATACAGAAACATAAAAAGTTATCATGGAGTAAGTTGTTTTTTATACTCTGGATTTATTTAAATAGTTCTGTTCAGGTCAATAAAATCGGAAAACAGATATTGGGAAATGAATTTGTTGGAGTTTTTCCTCTTGATAAAATTCCATATTTGAGCAATAATCAAGCAATAATCGTCAATACTCAATCGTCTCATCTTGGTGGAGAACATTGGATAGCTATATATGTGAAACCTGGTAATATATTCGTGTTCGATCCTATGGGTTTTTATTACCCAGCTTTGTTGATATCAAAACTACAAACAATGGGGAAACCTATTGTGTATAATAAAACTATGTTTCAAAATCCCTTGACCCAAACATGTGGTCAACATTGTTTAGCTTGGTTATTGTACAAAAAATTTGATGTTTAATAAAATTTTATGTATCCTTTCCTTTGTTGTGATTATTATTATTATTAATATTATTATTATTAATAGTATTATTATTATTATTAATATTATTATTGTGAAAATTAATATTATTATTAGTATTATTATTATTATTATTATTATTATTATTATTATTATTAATATTATTAATATTATTATTATTGTGAAAAATATTATGATTTTTAATTAATTTTATTATTATTCGAATAAATATTATTATTTGAAACATAAAGACTGCCTTTGCCTGAAGCATGCACAGTGCAAGTTAACAAAGGCATGACTAACAAAGGCAGTCACATGTATTTTGAGTGATTTACATTACATACATGCATGCGTGTGATTGGTTGAGAGAGTAAAATATTCAATGTATATGTGTGTGTGTCTATATTCTCATTGGCTGGGACAGGAAAATATTCATTCTCTTTATAAACATTGACAAATCTAAAATTTGTCACAATTATTTTAAAATTTTGAAATTTCAATTCAATCAATCAACCAATTCTAAAATGGAAAAGAATAATAATACTCGAGTCTTGAGAGCTCTCTTGACTAATGGTAAATTATTATTATTTTTATTCTATTTTTTATTCTATTTTATTTAGATCCTTTCGACTGGTTCGCAGTTACCGAAGACGAATCAATATTGAACGTGGATCGAATTTTCGGTAAATTTAATATTTTAATTTTTATTAAATTAATTAATTTTCATTGCAGAAAATGATAATAGCGATGATGACATTGTTTTTCTCGGGCAAACGGATGCTCCTAATAAGATCTTCGGTAAATTTATAATTTTAATTTTTATTAAATTGATTTTGAATTTTAGAAAATGTTTTAAAAGAAAATGATAATAGCGACGATGACGTCGTTTTTCTTGGGCAAACAGATGCTCCAGTTAATGATGCCCCAGTTAATGATGCCCCAGTTAATGATGTTGGGCAAAACAAGATTATCAATGAAAAAAGTAAATTTATTTTACTTTATTTTAGTATTTTTAAAAATTTTATTTTTTAGCGTTTAAATTCAATGTCGATATCGACGAAGAAGATGAAATTAATAATAATATTGACTTTTCAAATGACTCCTCAAATGACTCCTCAAATGACTCCTCAAATGTGTCTTCTGATGTGGTGGACCGAATTCCCCATGACTCTTCGGAGGATGATTCTGACATTGAATCACCATGTAAGATATATTTATTTTATATATATATATATTTAAATATTAAAATTTTTAAATATTAAAATTTTGTAATCACTTTTTTTAAATATTTTGATGTAAATTTCTTTAATTTTTGATGAAAATTTATTAAATATTTTGATGAACCTTATGCCCAAATTATGAAGAAAAATGAATTATGAATTTATGCCCAAATTATGATGATTTATGCTCAAATTATGAAGAAAATGATTTATGCCCAAATTATGATGATTTATGCTCAAATTATGAAGAAAATGATTTATGCCTAAATTATGATGATTTATGCTCAAATTATGAAGAAAATGATTTATGCCTAAATTATGATGATTTATGATTTATGCTCAAATTATGAAGAAAATGATTTATGCCCAAATTATGATGATTTATGAAGAAAATGATTTATGCCCAAATTATGATGATTTATGACCAAAATTATGATGAAAATGATTTACGAAGAAAATTATGATGAAAATGATTTATTATGAAATAATGACGAAAATTTATGAACAAAATGAAAATGATTTATGACCAAAATTATGATGAAAATATGACCAAAATTATGATGATTTATGCTCAAATTATGAAGAAAATGATTATATGAAGTAAATACTATGTTTTTGAAATATAATCAAAGTATTTAAAAAAGTGATTACAAAATTATAGTTTTAAATTAATCCTTGTAGTTTGCAATGTGCATCTACAATAGTTAAAATAATAATAATAATAATAATAATAATAATAATAATAATAATAATAATAATAATAATAATAATAATAATAATAATAATAATAATAATAATAATAATAATAATAATAATAATAATAATAATAATAATATTAATAATAATGTAGTCTACAGTAAGCATGTAGCTACATAGTAGTCTGCAGTGGGCATGCAGCTACTTGTCTTTTATATAAATAATAATGTAGTCTACAGTAAGCATGTAGCTACATAGTAGTCTGCAGTGGGCATGCAGCTACTTCTCTTTAATATAATAATAATAATATAAATAATAATAATAATAATATAAATATAAATAATCTGACCCTTCTAATGTAGTCTACAGTAAGCATGTAGCTACATAGTAGTCTGCAGTGGGCATGCAGCTACTTCTCTTTAATAATAATAATAATAATAATAATATAAATAATAATAATATAAATATAAATATAAATATAAATAATCTGACCCTTCTAATGTAGTCTACAGTAAGCATGTAGCTACATAGTAGTCTGCAGTGGGCATGCAGCTACTTCTCTTTAATATAATAATAATAATAATAATAATATAATAATAATAATAATAATAATAATAATAATCTGACTCGTCTAATATTTAACATATTCATATAATAATCTGACCTATCTACTAAAATCTCTCTAATATTCTCTCGAATATATTAACCTATTTTCTATAAGGATTTATCATCATGTGTTATTTAATTCATTTGAATTAAATAACAAATGATGATAAATCCTTATAGATGTAACAATTATTAACAATTAGAAAAAGAATAAAACTTTAATTTTATTATTTAACAGGTAAACTATACCCAAATTATTGTCAGTCCTCAATTGGACATAGCGATAAATGTCATCGGACAATGAAAAAATATTATCGAAAGACGTTTAATTCGATCAACTTTTTTATATGCCCCAAATGTGTAACGAGCGAAAAAATAAAATATAGAGAATTTTTTAATAAACATCATAGTCACTTAGGGCAATTTTCGATCTCAAAAAATGTTTTATTTAAAAAAATAAATAAAAATAAAAAAAAATTACAAAAAAATTTACCAAAAAATATTATTAAAAAAGATATAAAAAAAGATATTAAAAAAGATTTAAAAAATATTAAAAAAAATATTATAAAAGAAAAAACAGATTTTATTAAAAAAGATGATATTATTATTAAAAAAGATACTATAAATATTATTAAAAAAGATATTAAAAGAAAAGAATCTATTAAAAGACCTGCTGCTTTAATTAAAAATTACATTCCGAATAAATTATCGCGACCTGAAGTGATAGTCATCAGCAAAGATGAATGTGTAGCTTCAACATCGTTTACACAACACGCACCCATTACACAACAAGCACCCATTACACAACAAGAAGTGATAGTCATCAATGATGAATGTGTAGCTTCAACGTCTTTTAACATATTTCAAATAGGCGGCTCTTTGTTTGAACCTACGGTAGAATCCGATTTGAACGGATCCCGAAAAACATTAAAATTTAACATAAGAAATCAAAACCTAGTAAAAATAGCCCTAACATCAAAAATTGAAGATAGATTAATAGAGGAAATAGAAAAGATGGGCAAGGTAAAAATTCAATTCACAATTTTAATTAAATTTGAAAAAGATGGGGAGATCCGGGATAATTATTTTTCAAATAATGCTCAAGTTTTTACATCAAATTTTATAAACGAGGGGGTGAGCAAATTAAATGAAAAGATTGAGCAATTCACCTATTTAGGAAGCGGGTGGCGAGTATTGAATATTTTAGAGATAGATTTTATTTTAACGAAATACGCACCCGTTAGTAGATTATCCGGACATAGCTATATAAAAACCCCATCAGCATTAAAATTAAAACACGCTATAATTAATGTCAAAAACAACGACCATAAGTGCTTCTTGTATAGCATTCTTGCACTTTTAAAAAGAGAAGAAATAGGTCGTAATCACCAAAGAGCCGCCAAATATATAGAATTTTTACCTCTATTAAATTATGACGAAGACACCGATTGCCCGATGAGGCTATGCAACATTCCCAAATTTGAAAGAAAAAATAGAGATTTAAACTTGAGCATAAACGTTCTTTCTTATAATCCAGCCAGTTCTGATTTAGATATTTCTGAGGATTATGTAGCTCACCACCCTCATCTTAATATAGTACATCGCTCCAAGGTTATAGACGGTAGACCAATTTATTTATTACTTTTGAGTAATAAAGATAAATATCATTATACAGCCGTGACTGACTTGGACAAATTAATGAATTGTCATGAAAATGAAAATGTAAACGTTCAAATAAGGTGTAACTGGTGCCCACATTGTTTAAATGGGTTTAGATATAAGAATGCTTTCGATCAGCATGTTGCTCTATGCTGTAAAAATCAGACTGGCACAACTTTGTATACACTTCCTAAAAATAAAGATTTATTATTCTCAGATTACGCAAAAACCGTTACACCTCCCTTCGTAATTTATGCCGATTTTGAATCGGTTTTACCAGAACATGAAACATGTCATCAAATTCATTTACCCATATCAGCAGGTCTTTTATTAATTAATAATTATACACACACTAAATTTTATTATTATTTTTTTGGACCGAATTGTATTTTGGATTTTTTGAGGAAAGTGGAGGAAATTGCTGTCACAATTGTCCTGCCATATTATGAACTTGAAGGTCATAAAGGCATGTCTACTTTGTCTTTTGCTCAGGAGCGTGCCTTTCGATCTACCACTATTTGTTATTTGTGTAAAAAATCTATTATTAATCCTGTGAGAGATCATTGCCATTTTACAGGTAGATATGTCGGAGCGGCATGTAGGAAATGCAATGTCTCTCGCAGGATTAATAAGTTGTTACCTGTTGTCTTTCATAATTTACGAGGCTATGACCTCCACCATATTTTAAAACATGGTCTCAGTGATTTTCCCCTTTGGGAACTTAATATTATACCTACCTCTACAGAAAAATTTATATCTTTAATTGCATATATTAACAAATTGCCTGTTCGTTTTATTGACAGCATGCAATTTGTTAATTGTTCTTTAGCAAAAGCTGTGAAAACTTTGACTACTTTTCCTTTGACTTCGTCTGTCTTTCAAGGGTCGATGATTCACTCTAAAGATATCTTTCCATATAATTTCGCTACTTCTTTAGATGTTCTTGAATCGACTTTAGAATTACCTCCTATTTGGTCTGATGTTACGGAAGATCAGTACGCTGAGGCTCAACTAATGTGGAGTCAGCATAACTGTAATAGCTTGTTAGATTATATGTTAATCTACCTAAAATTGGACGTATACCTCCTCGCAGACTATTTTCAGCAATTCCGCGGTAAGGCAATTGCTTACAATGGTCTGGATCCTCTTAATTTCTACGGGATTCCCGGTATGTCATGGGCCTCAGCGCTTATGACATTAACGGAACCAATAGAACTTTTGCAGGACATGGAAATGTATAATTTCTATGAGGGAGGTATCCGGGGTGGGTTAACATTTGTTAACAAACATTACACGGCTACTTCAGATGATACAGAATTATTGTACATTGATATAAATAATCTGTATGGTTGGGCTCTTAGCCAAAATCTTCCGTATGGTGATTTTTCTTGGGTGCATGAAAATTTGAATGATGTTTTACTTGAATGTATGAACACGGATATTGATAACCTTCCATATGGGTATACTATGGAGGTCGATATCGATATTCCGGAATGTGTGCATGACTTTTTGAATGATTTTCCGCTTGCGCCGGAAAAGTTGTGCCCGCCTAATTCAAAAGTTGAGAAGCTTATGCTTACGCATTGGCCAAAGAGGAACTATGTTCTTCATTGGAGGCTTCTCAAATTGTATATAGAATTAGGTGCGGTTGTTGTAAATATTATTAGATGTATAAAGTTTAAACAAGGACCTATCTTTAAATCCTATATAGACACCAACACCACTTTGCGATCTCAGTCTACTAGCGAGATATATAGGGACTTGTTCAAATTGTATAACAACAGTCTGTACGGTAAATCCGTAGAAAATCTAAAAAAAAGAATGAATTTGAGGTTGTGTAATTCATCTGAAAAGATGATAGTATACTCCTCAAAGCCGACTTTCAGAAAGTCTATAAGAATCGATGACGATCTGATTGCGGCACATTTGGAAAAAGATATGATTTGTTTAGACAGACCTAGCTACATCGGTCAAACAGTACTAGATCTGTCTAAACTACGGATGTACCAGCTCCAATATATTGATTTGGAGAAGTACAGACGCCAATATAAATGTATTATTAATATTATTGCCGGTGATACCGACAGTTTCTTTTTGGAAATTAAAAATTTAAAATTAACAACATTATTACCTCAGATGATCTCAGATAATTTATTGGATACGTCAAATTACGATCCAACACACCCCTTGTATAGTAGGAACCTTGACTCGGTCATCGGGAAGTTTAAAGATGAGAGCAAGGGATTAGGGTATTCTGAATGGGTTTTCTTACGCCCTAAATGTTAGGTAGTAAGGAAACGGTAAAAGCGAAGGGGGTTAAATTATCTGGGACATCAATAACACACGAAACATATCTAAATTGCTTTAATTCAAATCAGGTGATTTCTGTACCGCAGACTAGAATAGGTACTAGAAATCACCAACTTTTTACTTTTAAAAATTCGAAAATTGCCCTAAGTAATAATGATGATAAGCGCGCGTGGCTAGGGAAAAACTTAAGTTACGCATTTGGGCACTATTTAGGAGTTGACGAATTAAGCGAATATGATGAGGAATTCGGTCCGGCTCCAAGTCCCAGTTTCGACGATAGTGATTGGGAAGAAGATCAATAGGGCAATTGAAAATTGTGATTTACAAAAACTTGTATATATATATATATTGAAAAACTTGTATATTTTGATTTATAAAATTGTATAAAAAAAAAAATGTAAAAAATTGTATAAAAACTTGTATATACTTATTGAATAAAAATTTGTAAACAGAATTTTTTTAATTTTTTAAAGTATTTCTTGTTATATTTTTTTTTATATTTAATGGTGATTTTTTATATAGTCTGCAGTGGGCATGCAGCTATATTTTTTTATATATAGTCTGCAGTGGGCATGCAGCTATATTTTTTTTTATATATAGTCTGCAGTGGGCATGCAGCTATATTTTTTATATATATAGTCTGCAGTGGGCATGCAGCTATATTTTTTATATATAGTCTGCAGTGGGCATGCAGCTATATTTTTTATATATAGTTTGCAGTGGGCATGCAGCTATATCAATGAAATAATAATAATAATAATAATAATAATAATAATAATAATAATAATAATAATAATAATAATAATAATAATAATAATAATAATAATAATAATAATAATAATAATAATAATAATAATAATAATAATAATAATAATAATAATAATAATAATAATAATAATAATAATAATAATAATAATAATAATAATATTAATAATAATAATAATAATAATAATATTAATAATAATAATAATAATAATAATAATAATAATAATAATAATAATAAAACATTAAACAGGTTGCAAAGGTACTGGTCACGCTTAGTTATACATTTGATGGTTACATTTTGATTGGTTATCACAATTTTTATAAATGTAAAAACAAAAGTAATTTAGTTATTAATAATGATTTATACAAATAAAACCGATGAATGTGTAACACATTTGGTAACTTTATTATTTTGTCAATATTTTTTTTTTTTATATGTCATTTATAGCAAGGAAGTCCTACTAGAAATAAGGAAAAATTAACCTATTCTGAAATTTCATTGACATTTTTAAACAATACACTTGAAGATTTTATAAATAATCATGATACTTACAGTGATAAACAACTCATAAATATTTTAAAAATTTTCAAACATTCCTCTATTGAATATTTGTTTGATTTATTTAATTATGAGAAATCCATTTTAAAGTTATCTTGTTATTTAATGTACTTAGAAAAAATAGCTGTAAACAACGATTCACTGAATGAATACTTTTGGAGTTGTATGTTTTTAAGGTTGAAACCAGGATATAGTAGATTGATTTATGAATGGATAGCGAAAGCCGATTTGATTGAAAATAAGCTAACGAAAAAATTGAAAGACTGTTAAGAAAAGATATTTAACTTGTTCAATTTGTAAAGAAAATCGAGTTTCGGTTTTATATTTACCGTGTGGTCACGTAATTGTTTGTTCTAAGTGTCACGAGAAGAATGTTCGCAAGTGTCAAGCCTGTTCAACACTGATTAATGAATATCATACTATATATATTTAGTTTACCTTTGTTAATTTTACATTATTTTATTGTTTAAATAAATGTATGTTTTGTTGATTTGTTGATTTGTTGAGCGTGACCAGTACCCTTGTGAGCATTACCCATAGGGGGACAAAATATTTTGTCGGATAGACTAGGAGTATATAGACTCAGAGTATATAGATTAATAATAATAATAATAATAATAATAATAATAATAATAATAATAATAATAATAATAATAATAATAATAATAATAATAATAATAATATAATAATAATAATAATAATAATAATAATAATAATAATAATAATAATATATAGCTCATTCGAAAGGTCTTGGATTGAGCTTTAAAATGAGCTATCGATTATTAATTTTCGTTGGCGGGAACTTTGAAAAAATTAAAAATAAAATAATAATATTTTTAAAAATAATAATAAAAATAATAATATTTTTTAAAAATAATAATATGACCTTGATGAGTCATCGCGATGACTCATATGACCTTGGGAATGACCTTGGATGAGTCATGCGACCTTGAAAATGACCTTGATGAGTCATAGGATGACTCAGATGACCTTGAAAATGACCTTGAAAATTTTTGATGAGTCATATGACCATGAAAAAATTTCGATGAGTCATAGTATGAGTCATATGACCTTGAAAAAAATTCGATGAGTCATAGTATGAGTCATATGACCTTGAGAAAAATTTTTCAAGGTCATATGACTCATACTATGACTCATATGACCTTGAAAATGACCTTGATGAGTCATAGGATGAGTCAGGTTTGACCTTGAAAAATTTTTCAAGGTATGACTCATACTATGAGTCATATGACCTTGGGAAAATTACCTTTGATGAGTCATAGTATGAGTCATATCGACCTTGAAAATGACCTTGATGAGTCATATTATGAGTCATGGTCTTTGTTTAAATGACCTTGAAAATTTTGATGAGTCATACTATGAGTCATATGACCTTGGAAAAAATTTTTCAAGGTCATATGAGTCATAGTATGAGTCATACGACCTTGAAAATGACCTTGATGAGTCATGGTCTTTGTTTAAATGACCTTGAAAAAATTTTTATTTGACCTTATGAGTCATATTATGAGTCATACGACCTTGAAAATGACCTTGATGAGTCATAGTATGAGTCATGGTCTTTGTTTAAATGACCTTGAGAAATTTGATGAGTCATACGATGAGTCATGGTCTTTGTTTCAATGACCTTGATGAGTCATATGTCTTTGTTTTAAAAAAAATGTACTTTTAGACTTAGCATATTTTTGAAAAATATGACGACCGGGGGGGGGTACTGTGCTAGCGGTGCCCTGTGCCAGCGGTGCCCAATCCATCTACTATGATATACATAAACACCAAAGGGACGACATGGAGAACCAATAAATTCCTAACAATCAAATAGCGATAAAACCCCCATAAATGCAACGAAAATGCTTTTAGAATACCACTAAGAAAAAAAAAGAAAAATTTCCAAGAGAGTAATTTATTAGAAAAGAATAATTGCAAATGGTCAAAAAACAATTCCAACATTTTCTATGAAGAACATAAACAAGATCTATTTAATGAAAGTAGATATCTAACTAACAAATCACAAAGACTTAAAAGATAAATAAAAAATCCCTGAAAAATATATCAATATGAGCCAGGAAGAGAAACACCGACAACTCCATAGATTTCATTTTAACGGAAGTGTAAAGAATACACTTTGAAGTACGAAAAGAACAAGGAAAAGAAACCGAAGAAATAATATATAACTGAAGATAATATTATATTTAAACCCAATTTCAAGATGGAAAAAAGAAGATAAAAGAGTTTTGAATTTTAAATATTATATTTTTAATAGACAATAATAAATAAGTATTATTTAAAAAACTATTTATTTGAAATATCATGACGACTCTCCTTTACCTAAAATCTTTTCCACTTCTAAGACCATTTTATTCTAAGAATGAGTCTGACTAAATTGTAATCTGCTTGTACAAAACTCTAATAACATTTCAATAAATTCCGTGAACGAAACAAAGTTGCTGATGTTCACTCCAAATCTATATTATACCTACGATGTCATATTTACAATATTTTTATTAAAAGTTCAAAATTATAAAATTAAAATCTGTAAAATATTAAAAATATATCAGAAAAATCTTTTTATCATTCTGAATGTTACTTTTATATCTGAATGTTCAAAGGAATTAATATTAGGTTTCATTTAATTTTTATTGTTTGTCAGTATTATTATTATTATTATTATTATTATTATTATTATTATTATTATTATTATTATTATTATTATTATTATTATTATTATTATTATTATTATTATTATTATTATTATTATTATTATTATTATTATTATTATTATTATTATTATTATTATTATTATTATTATTATTATTATTATTATTATTATGAACATAAATTTAGAACGAATTACTTTTTTTAAAGTTTTTAAAATTTTGTGTTAATTTTAATAACTAGAACAAATTTTCTTAAGAAATTCTCGTTAGGTCAAAATCGAACGATTTCATTACTAATTAAGTTAAAAATGATTCAAAGAAAATTTCTTAAAGTGAATGAAAAATTGGCTCACATTGCATCTCGAATGTAATCACTAATTTGCCTTTTGATGGAATTTAATAAAGATATTGTTTTTGCCAATGTTCATTTATTTCTGTATCCGATAAAACAAAAATTAATAACTTTGAGATTTGTTTTTACTAAAAATGAGATGCAAAATAGTTTTCCAATTTTCATTAATTTTCTTTGAATGAACTGATTTTTTAGATTTGGAATATTACGGAACCAAGCAATGTTTTTCTAAATAATTGTTTTCTTTATAATTATGGTAATTATTAATTACCTTTTTGCATATTTTGTTTTTTCTTATTGGGAAAAATATTCTTGTCAAGGCATTATTTCCATTGAACACATAAAACAAATAAAATACAAATCAAAATATTATCATAAATATTAATTGACTTTTCGTTAAAACAAAAAAATAATTTAATAATTAGCAAATTATTTCATGTTTGATAAAACACATTTCAAAGAAAATGCTGAAATTGTGTTAATATTTTTTAGTTATTTCTTCTTTTCTTTTATGATGTTGGTTTTCTTTGGAAAAAAAATTCTTTTTTTCGTATAAAATATTTAGATTTAATTTTGAAATTTTAATGGGCTTGTTTAACTTTGTCACTTTCTTTAATTTCAAAGATAGATTATTATATCATTAATTAAATATTAAATTATTTATTCAAAGGCTTTTCTGATATAACATTTTTAATTTTAATTCAACAAATAAAACATATATTTTTAAGTTATTTAATCCTTTAGTACACCAATAAAATATTATAAAGCGACCGTTTTCTATTCTTTATTTTATTTATACACAAAAGATTATTAAAAAATCTTGAAAAAATGAATTTTCTCAATTTGGTGATATAGACCAACGGTAAATATTCTGGGCTGAAATGAAGTGAATGCAAAACTGACTAGTGGATATATTCGGCTGTAGTTATTATGTGAAATCAAAGTACAAGCTTGCACGTATTAACTCAGGTGAAACATTCAATTTTTTGTTAAGTCAATTTAAAGTATTAAAGGGTTAATTAATTATTTTTTTGTAATTAATTTTCTAATTTTTAATAAATTAAAAAATAAGTTTATTATATATGGACAAACCTAAAATTTAAAATATTTTTTAATGCCACGATGATGGAAAGTTTATGAATTTTTACAACCATTTTAAAGAAGTTGACATTTAGTCAATTTTAATGAAATTGGCCACAGTGTGTTTTTTCCAGCACGTTTGTGGTTTAGATTTGTTATTCTCATCAAAATAGAAGATTTAAGACTAATCACAAATTTTCAATAGAGTCTTTATCAAGCTGACTAGCAATTAATCGTGCAAAATATTTATTCTCATCCTTTGAATTTATAACCAATAAAAGATTTTATTATTTCTTTGGTCAACTTTTATCTGTTTTCGTTTTTGAAAATATTTCATTTATTTTGATTTTAACAAAAATGTAATAACTCATGAAAAATAGTGTTGTGTAGAATTAATTTTTTGATCTTTTGTCCAAAATCAAAATATATGAAATGTTATTGAATTTATTATAACAATTATTGTTATAACAACAATAGTAAACAAAACAATTATATTAATAAAAACAAATGTATTGTTTACTAATAATAAAATAATTAAATTACCCATTATATAATTTTTCTTATTTATCCGAAATTAAAATCTTATTTCATTCAAATAAAAAAAAATTTTGAAAAAATTATTTTTATCGTTTTAATCATTGAACAAACTTAGAAAACTAATTGAAACTATATCAGTAATAGTGAAATTCATCTCAAATCCAATCTTAATCGCCCCCGAATCTGCTTTTGACATTTTATTTTTTAATTAGGGAAAATAAATTGAAAACATTTGAGAAATATCTCTATATCCTTCTAAAGTCTCAGTTAATAAAAAAATAAATCAACTAATTTTATCCGAGGAGATTACAATCTCTACTTTTCTATGTGTGTTTTGATTGCAAATTTTGCTAATTATTTCTAGGGAAATTTCATTGAACATCCTCTCAGATTGGTTACTCAAGAGATGATTAGTAATTTCCATCATTAGAGAAATTTAAATTTTATTATATTTGAGTTAGATTTGTTTTCAAATCCATTTTATCAAGTTAATACATATTTCTTCTATAATAATATTAATAATAATAATAATAATAATAATAATAATAATAATAATAATAATAATAATAATAATAATAATAATAATAATAATAATAATAATAATAATAATAATAATAATAATAATAAGGATAATAATAATAATAATAATAATAATAATAATAATAATAATAATAATAATAATAATAATAATAATAATAATAATAATAATAATAATAATAATAATAATAATAATAATAATAATAATAATAATAATAATAATAATAGTATAAAGTGATGATTTCTTAGTAGCAGCATTAATCAAATTTTAAACAATTAAATGGTAATTTAAGCATTTTGCCGTGAATAATATATTTATTACAAATGAAATAATTTCAACTATGAAATACTTCTTATCAATTTCCTGGAATTTAGTTTCTTCTATTTTCAAATGCTTTTTGATCTTTTTTTTATTTCATACTTCTCATAGGTTAAAAATATTAAAAAACATCTTTTCTAAAGAATTTAAAATTTTTTTAATTAAATATTCTCGAAAATTCAAAACCAAACACTAAAAAAAAGTTTTTTAAATTTTAAAAGCTTCTTTAATTAGCTCTTTTAATAAATTATATCTTAAAATATTTAAATATATATATTTTCCAATAACTATTTAAATACGCAATTTAAATATTAAAAAATAATGTTTATATTCTGATTTTTATTGTTAATGATCCTTTAAAAGTATATTTCCTTAAAATTTGAACTAGTTTTCTTATATTATCTTAAATTATTATTTTTTAATTTGTCTTACTCACATGCATAAATATTCATAACCAATTCTCAATTCAAATATATAAAAATTTTAAAAGTTTCAAAAGTTTCAATACAAATAATAATACTACTACTACTACTACTACTAATAATAATAATATTAATAATAATAATAATAATAATAATAATAATAATAATAATAATAATAATAATAATAATAATAATAATAATAATAATAATAATAATAATAATAATAATAATAATAATAATAATAATAATAATAATAATAATAATAATAATTAGTAATTGTTTCGACCAGTCAGAGGGGGAATGGCATTTACCTCTGACTGGCAGTTTGTTTGGTGGTTCTTGTATCGCGTCTGTGTGCGCGGTATGGTTAACCCGATTCTTGTTAGTGTGCGCATACAGACGCGAGAAGTAGGTTGCTATTTTTTAATTGTGAATTGATATTTAGAATTGTAGATTTAAATTGATTTAATTTTTGTCGGGAGGAGAAGTTTTGTTTAAAAGTTTATTTTTATGTGAATTTTTGAATTTTCGGCTTTAGTTAAATATGGAAAATGAGAATGTTATTGAATCATCTGGTGAATATTATGACCCTTCTATTGGACCAAGTATCGACAGAATAATTGATGCAAAAGATAGTTCTATATGTGATGCTGGAGCTTCGTTTAAAGTTACAAGTCAAACCATAGATCTTTGGATAATTTTTGTTCATCGTTTCATGTCAAAGAATAATAAAGCAGAATATGGAACTACCGAAAAGGAGGAATATGATATTCTATTTAATTGAGCTCTTAAAAAGATCAACACAATTCAAATGTTTACTAGCCAAAGTGTTGAACAATTATCCAATGTTTCAAATTCAATCATGGCTCAATCTCAAGTTATTGGACACGTTAAATGGTTTAACAATGAATGGTTGAACCAATATTACGATGATTTCACAGATGAAATGATAACAGTTGTGCGTAACGTTTTGTGTAATAAAGAAACTCGTCTGATTTGTCTTAGACGGAAACAATAATAATAATAATAATAATAATAATAATAATAATAATAATAATAATAATAATAATAATAATAATAATAATAATAATAATAATAATAAAATAATAATAATAATAATAATAATAATAATAATAATAATAATAATAATAATAATAATAATAATAATAATAATAATAATAATAAAATAAATTAAATCCCCAGATTATTATTATTAATTTAAATTATTATTATTTCCAATTATGTAAAATTATTTTATTAGATACTCTTAAAAGACATTAATTTCAAAATTAGCTTGTTTTAATGGGATAAGATTTCCATTCATTTTTAATAAAGGAAAAAATTGTTTGAGTAAATTGAAAAATTTCAACATATGTGGCTTTTCCTGGTTTGATAAACTATCATTTATATTCATTTTTTCTGTAAATAATATCGATTTTAGACTGGTAAAAAAGTAAATATTAAACAGTAATATTGTTGATAATTTGACGGCAGGACGCCAAATTGTAAATACAAATAATAATTAATGATCAGAGAACTCGAAATTAATCCGTAAAGAAAGTTAACATATCTCTATTTACTAAAGAGATAAATTAAAGATCATTTGATTTGTTTAAAATATAGATAAGATCTATGATTAATTGATGGAATTAAAACAAATTGTTTTCTTTAATTAATAAAGTCTAAATATAGAAAAGAAAATTTATAAAATTTCGAATTTAGTTTTAGTATTTTAATCTAAAAATTAATCTATAAATGTAAAAATCACAATAGCATTTATGAATTTGAAACAAATATGTCAATTAAGCACAAAATTGAACACTTACCAGTTCAACCATTTTCTCAATTCCAAATAAGGAAGAACGAAAACAAGGATTATTTATACTAATTTATTCCTCGTATTCTCAAAAAATAAATTTCTAGTAATTTATTATTTTTCATATATATACTTCCTTTGTTAAAATAAAAATTTTCATTCATAAATCTGCAAATTGAAAAAATCTCTAACATAACTTCTTGGATTGTAATATAAAAATTTAATTTAAAAATAACTAATAATAACTAATTTTTTTTTCTCATTTTAAAATTATACAAAACGAAAAATACTTTTATTTTCCAAAATAACAATATGGAATTAAATTTAAAAATTCAGAATTTATTTTAGAATCTTTAGATTGAAGAATTTATATTCAAAATTCTTTAGTGTTTGAAGCAATTAAATTAATTTAATTTTTATTAAAAAAATTATTATTTACTACAAAATTTTCAATAACATTTTGTTTTAAACAATGCTAATGCAATTGAGATATTTGTAATTTTATCATTACTGACCATAAATATTTATGATTATTTTTAATATTGGATATTCCCAAATGGTATGACTATTTTTAATTTCGTATGATCATCCTATATAATCGTCTAACTATCCAAATGTTATGGCCAAAAAGTAAAGTTGAATAATAGTTCTTGTATTGACTAGCAATCTAGTTGATGCTCCAGATAAACTTGATATGTTTGATTTAGCTGAATGAAAAAAAAATTTTCGTTATATTCATTGATTTAAATATATTAAAATTAATTTTCAAAAATTTATAAAAAAATATATATTTTATGAAAACTAACATTTTTATTTCTGGTATTACTGATTGAAGCTTCCAAAAAGTATGCTTCTTTATATTATTTTGGTCATACAATTTAATAGTATGAATCATAGTATTTGGAAATATTATTTAGTTATTTTAATTAATTTATCATAATTTAAACATTCTTGATTGCTGATTTTTAAAACATAAATGAATACTTTTAGCTATAATTAATTTTATAATTAAGAATCCCTAATTTATTATATATTTTTCTGAAATAAAATTAATGAAATATGTATATTACAGCTATTATAATAATAATAATAATAATAATAATAATAATAATAATAATAATAATAATAATAATAATAATAATAATAATAATAATAATAATAATAATAATAATAATAATAATAATAATAATAATAATAATAATAATAATAATAATAATAATAATAATAATAATTACAAAATGAAGTTTTAAGTAAATAATTATAAATTCACATTACATAAAACAGATAAAGTAAGAAGAAATTGAACAATGGGAACTATTTATTCATTATTCAAAGAGTTGATCCATAAATATAATACATTAATGTCTCAAAATGTCCCACTGCAGTCACATATGAGTGATCCTCCAGTGAATATATATATGTTCATTATCTTGTACATTTATGTTATATAGTTGATAATCACGTTTCAGACTTTCTCATAATATTAGAATAACTCAATTTAATTCTTGCAAATATTTTATTTTAAAAACTCAAAGTTTAATTATACATAATTTTTCAACTATATTTCATTGAAAAGAGGATTATAATTTCAAAAAAAGATTAATATCTCTATAAATTGAGCATGCCATTCTAAAGAAGGATTTTATTTTCCAAATAAAAACCTTTAGGATTGAATTTGTTAAAATTCTTATTAATTAACATTAGATGTAATTATTCAATTAATTTATTAATTATCAAAAATTAATTAAAATAATTTTAAAAATAAAATATTTTTCACTAACTTTAAAAAGCAGTTTGGTAACAATTGGTAAAACTTTTTATAATTCTAATAGGTTAGTAATCAATAGTTACGCAATATTCTTTTACGTATTATAAATATGAAAGAATATATATTTTTTCTAAAATTGTGAACGTTTACCATCTTAAAAAAATTTAGAATTAAATATTTAGTGCAATCTGCCTTCAATATTAAAATGACATTGAGGACGGACTGTACAATATATTCTTACATGAAAATAATTACTAGGAAAAATTGGTGCTTCCAAAATAACGAAATTGTTTTGATGGGTATTTTTCATATAAATATGCGTATATTTTGTAAATAATTTCTTGATATTTCTTTTCTAATACACTGAGTGCTAATACGTTGAGATTTATTGTCAAACAAATATAACAAAAATTCAATTTTTAAATAACAATAGTCACAATAATGTACCATCAATCCTTATTTTATTTGAGCGAATGGTAGTAAATCTCAAGCTAACGCAAATTTAAATCGGCACTAATCAAAATAATCTATCAATACTTTTTAACAATATGTTAGAAGCTAATTCTCGTTTAATAATTCTTTTTTGTCTATGTTCGCTCTTTCTTATGAAGGATCCCTCCAATTCAATTATCTAAAAAAACAATTTAATCTAATTTACCTCAGAAATTCTTTTTCCAATTTCCTGAAGTTTTTCATATATTAAATTATTTTTTCATCTACGCTTGACTGGTATGACAGCAGGTATACAAAAAGAGGAACAAATTAAAATTAAGTATAGACTAAATTGGTCTCATCGAGAAAAGTTAAATCTAACAAAAATTCAAAAACTGAATTGAATTAATTAAAAATTTAGAAAAATTGAAAATTGATATTTCTCGGGGACACATGAATTGACAGGAAGCAAATAAAAAGATGAATACGAATATAAAACAATTTTAAAACATAGTCAATTGGACATAAGAGTTGACGAAAGAAAATAATAGAGTTGATTAAAGAAAAAATAAAACATTAGAGAAGCGGCATTTTGATTAGTATTTTCTTTAGAAGCTAAAAAAAGTTTTCACATAGGATCAGCTTCCCTTAGTTTTAAGTAAATGTCTTTTATTTGTTAGTGAAAATCGAAACAGTTTTGATTTTGTAATAAAAATCAAACGTATTGTTTTGAGCTTCCCATTCTGAATAAGAGCATCAAGAGTTGGATTATTAGCTCTTTTCTACCGAATATCATTACACTCAACATTATTTGGCGTAATTAATTAATTAATTTGTAGTTTTTAAATACCACTGTGCGAGAGGCTCCCATTTGTCTAAAATTGTTATATTCATGTTTTTACTACCCCCTCATGACTGATTCTCCCGACAAGTATTAATTTTTAATTTTTATATTTCTAATTAATTTTGTTTTCACTTCAATTAATTTTTTGAATTTTGTATTTTCAATTTCTTTACAAACAATTATCGTACATTTAACTTTTATTGCTTGTCATTCAATATAGCCCTGAACAACTTTTCAATTAGTTTCTGTATAATAAAGTAGCCACTCAAATTCACCTTTTACGTCTTTAATAAATAAGGAAAAGTTTTTGATAATTGATAACCCTGGATTTAACAAAGTTTCCACTGTTTTGACATAATTTTTATTATGTCATTTTCACTATTATTTTCAATAATTCGGCACACAGAACCACGAATGCATAATGCAGTAAAAGAATTGCGATTTTGGAACATCTGGATACCTATAAATTCGATGCAAATCTTAGAACAAACCATTAAGTTTTGTGCCGCATCGTGGATGTACCATCAGGTATTACGTAAACTCTTCCAGTCCTGAGAAACATTGAAATTTTTAAAATAATCCAGTCGGAATCAATCATTCTTTCATCGGTGGGAGTTCTATGTCAAAGAATTAATCTCTTCCACTCTGTTGACATTAATCTCAGAAGTTTGGAGAAACAAATTAACTTGAGCAAAAGTATTATTTCACTTTACAAGAAAAACTGTGCAATTTTTACATCTGTCCACGCACATCTACAGTTTCAGTTAAGATTTCGTTTAAACAATATTTCGAGGCCAAACAAATTGTGGTGATTATAGAAAGCACTATTTTCATTATTTTTTAATTTATTTTCTCGAAATTTACTTTTAACGTATGAATATTGCTCATTGTACATTATATAATAAAACCTTTTTAAATTTTTAATAAAAACACACTTGAAAAAGGCAGAGCCGAAAATTTGTGGGTCACAGGGCAAATGTTGATTTCAAGTCAAAATGAAAATAAATAAAATATTAAAAGAAAACAAAGACAATCAACAGAAAAGTAAAGGATTTGACTAATAACTTCTTTAAATTAAAATGAATGAAGATGCCTATTGTTTAATTATAAATAAAATTTGCAACTTTATTCTTTATTTTTATACTAAATTAATTCATGTCTATTTTTCTTGGAATTTTCTCTCCTCATCAATTAATTTTCTTTGTTTCAATTGAAGCCGAAATTATTTGGGTACATAAATATATTACAAGCTTAAATTAACATTTATTTATATAAATATTTACATTATTTAAACTAAATATAGTAAATAAAATACAAACATTTTTTTTATTGTTAAATTGTTTAATAACCTATTCTATTTTAATATACAACCATCAGTATTTATCAAAAATGTGACAAAAAAATTAGACAGTTGATATTGTTTATTTCATTACTTTTTATAGATAATGTTATGTTAATAATAATGAATGTAAAAATTGCAGTTTTAACGATTTCGAATGAATTGTGCTAAATTGTAATATTATTATTATGATAAGAACTTTTTTTTTCAAATTTCACCACCGATTTTTTCCCCATTGTATTTATTATTATTATTATTATTATTATTATTATTATTATTATTAGGTTCAATGTCACAAAATTAAAAAATAATAATTGAAGTGATGATCCTGTTGATTATAACTTCAAAGGAATTTCCTAGTTATTTTTAGAATTTGCTAGGACATTCTTTTAATTCAAAATTTATAAAGTAATTATACATAGCTTTTTTTTACATAGTTCTTTTGAAATTCAATAAATTCTTAGCTTTGTCTTCACTAGATTGAATGTTTCAATTGATATTCGAATTTAGTATACTTGACACTTTAACTCTTTGTCGTCGATTGCTTCTCACTCTTTCTCGGCGAATTCCGATTGATATTATTTTGGTTCAGCTAATCAATGATTGAGTTACTAAAATAACTTTTCACATCATACTTAATCGATTTTATCTTTTCTGTTTTGACTAAAGTTTCTACTATATGCGTTGGTATCAAAAATTATTCATCTTTTTTCAAATCTAAATATTTCATGAGAAGAAGTATTTTAATCTACTACATTTAACAATCGACCCTGAAACACATTGCCAGAAATTGTCGTAATTTCAACGGTTGGTTTAATTATTGAAGCCAATTGAGATAGCAATGTATTTAAAATAATTTTGGGCATTAAAATATAAGAGCAATTAAAAAAAAGTGAAAATATCTTTATCAGCTATTTTACAATATGATAGATTAAGACGATGCCTCAATATTAATAATTTCCAATCGACGATCAAAGTTTTGAAATCCTTTATTTAAAATTCCAACAACAATTATTCAAACAATAAATAAATTATAATATATAAATGAATATTGTGAATCATAATAAAGAGAGCTGAAATTAAACAATAATTATTCACTCGGCACACAAAATCAAAGGCAATTAAAAAACGTGATGTACGTATAAACTACCATAAGTCTAACTGTCAATTTGACTTATGAATGTAGATCGGCTGAAACAGTAGGAAAATTAATTTAAAATTAAAAATTAATATTTTCAGAAGAAATAGATATAAGCGGATGGCAAATGATGTGACGAACACTAATATAAAAATATATAATATATTAGGGATTCCCAGAGAAAATTATTAAATATGTTCAAACTAATTAATTATTAAAATGTAAAAAAAAGTAAATTTAATGAAAAACTTAAAGCAAAAATTAATTTAAATTAAATTATACCTGATATAAAGGGTGGTTTTGACCGAAATTTTGATGAAGCGATAACTTCCTAAAAAGGAGTTCTCGACTCAGGCAAATCATTATTCTTGTCGAAGACAAAAAAATTAAGTGAAAGAAGTGAAGAAATTGAAACGAAAGCGAAAAAGAAAGCAAAAATATTTTATGAGTAGTACCAGATTCCTCCAGTCAACTTACTTGATGTGGTCTCCATACGGTTACTTGTCCATAGTATATTGAAATACGTCCACAAATATATTGAAACTGCGTTGAAAAAATTTCAGAGATTTCAAAGTGTAATACCAATATAAGTTTCTTATGTTGAGTCAGTTCTTTGATCAAGAACACATGGAGTTAGATTATCAAATATCCTACCGAACCATCTTAAAGTAACTTGACATTATTGTAAGGTGACATGAATAATATATAATAAACTAATTATATAACTAGGTTTGAATGACCTCAATGTTTGATAACTAATGATGTAATGTTTGTAAACGTGTGATCATTATCAATATTATTGCTAATAATATTCCTTTTTCTAGATTAAACGATTAGAAGCACAATAAGTAGTATTACAACTGCAAGTTTGATTTTGGAATTTCTTAAATAAATATTGCAATACTATGCCTTTTAATTATTATTATATTCATTTATTTATTTAAAATTATAGCATTGATAATGCTTCCACTGAATTGATATATATCTTTAATATGCTATGTAATTAACAAAACAGTTGAATATTGAGCATTCACTGAGTCTCAAATGAAAGAAAACTGCAATAAAATTTATTTTCAATTAAAATTTTGCCTTTTATGTATAAGTTAATCACCAATTAATTCTAGTATTATGGGAACGATTTATTTTAAGTCTTTTTTTCCATCTTATCTCATATTTTGTAAAATAATGAAGAATTAAGATATTTATTATTATTATTATTATTATTATTATTATTATTATTATTATTATTATTATTATTATTATTATTATTATTATTATTATTATTATTATTATTATTATTATTATTATAATTATTATTAATTTTATTATTAAATATTAAAAGAATGTTACTATTAATCTAATTTTTAATCATGAATGTGTGTCTGTATGTCTGTTTGTTTGCAATACAAATTCAAATTTTTGAAGATATCTCAACTAAATTTTGCACAGCTCCTCTTTTTTCCAGTCTGAGATTACAGGCTACTTTCTACCCAAAAACTTTGATCCCATGGAGTACCTTATTTACTTATCCTGCTTTCTGGTTACTAAACAAAGTACCAGCAAACGGCATAGTTCAGAAAATTATCAGGAACAAAAAGTGTTCCTTGTGGTGGGTTTGAATAACAATATGTTAATGCTTTTTTGACAGCCCCTACCCGAACCAGTTAGTTAACACCCCGATAAAACGGGGTCTAGAATAAAGATATGGCACAGTTTTGAAGCAAAAGTGTTTTATCAGGGTTGGTTTGCACAATAAATAACAAATTGTTTATAACATGTGATAGATGTTAAAAATAAATAAACACTTTTGGAAAATAATGTGCGTTTTACTGAAAGAAAACAAATTTACATCACAACTTCTATTGCTTAGGGCATCGCCGGGTACACAAGCTAATTCTACAAAAACATGATATTTACTTATTGTGAGAACTGATCAAAATATTCTGATCTTATTCTTACTAAACTCTTTATGTATGTTTAATACTCAACATATTATTAAATAAATGTTAATGCATATTAAATACATATAAGATCATAACTATGAATTTAAAAATTTTGGAATGTTGATTGAAATTAAATCTTGATTTTTTTTGAATTATGACTAGGGAATGCAATACCGGAAGAAATCTCAATACCAGTATTTTGGTATTGCAAAATGATAATACCGGGATACCGGTATTAAAACCGGTTTTCAAAAAAATAATTTTTTAAAAAATTCAGTGTTAAATTTATTCATTATCTCATTCTTGTCCCAGTATATTGTATTCCATTACTAAGCCATCCTCATAGTCACCTCCTTTGCTGTCATCGTAATTATTGCATTCTTCAGTTTCAGAATCTGAATCCATGTAAATTAACTCATTCGGACTATTGTTTGTATCTTCGGTTGTACTTGTTTTATATAGAACATCGACGACCGCAAATTGTATCGCATGAGCCAAACGTAATTGCTGAGCAGCCGGTACTAATTTGCGACTTTTTGCATAACTGCTGCACCATCATTTATTAAACAAATGATATTCTTCTCTAAAGACAAACCATAATGATTCAATTTATCACTCAAAAGCTCAACACATTTTACTGCAGGTAAACTTTCATTAATGCGTAGAAGTCCTAAATTCCAAAAACAAATTTCCGATTGAAGGTTAATATTTATGTATCGAAGATTTCTTAGAGAGGTCCACTCATTGAAAATAATACTAAAACCATTGCCACTTAATTTACGATCAGATATTTCATTAATTAATAATTGACGAATTCTTTCGAATTTTTCTAATGGTGTTGGCTGATTTTGGTAGATCATCACTTAAATTTAATGCTTTTAGTGATTTTCTAAGATCGTCAGATGTGATAAATACTCTGAATGGTAGTCCTTAGTATTTCTGAAATATTTTGTAATTTTGGTTAGAGGATTCACTTTATCACATTGTAAGCTAGATCCAGCTAAAGGTTCAACACCAACACGTTTCCGTAAATTTATTTCATGTTTTGTCTTAAGATGTGTGTGGAGGCCGCTTGTTGAGCCCCATCCGGTTTTTATAAAATTATCACACTTCTTGCATTTTGCAAAGTTTCCTTTTTCTTCTTTTAGAAAGTAAAATCAGATAGAATTTTCATCTCCGCTTTTTGAATGTTGAACAAATTTCATATTCTCCATATTCTAAAATATTTTATTGTAATGAATAAAATATATCATACATTTATATATTTAAAAAATATCAAACTTTGGATTTAGCATAAATAAACTTACCAAAACTAATTAATATTTGTCATAAAAATTTTGCTGTACTTTTCTTTCTACGATTTAAATAACTCTGATACAACCTACTACTATGTTATATTTTCTACGATTTAAACAATTCTGATACAACTTACTACAACTTACTCTGATAAAACAAAACTGGTGCTTGTTTATTAATTCACACTAAAAGGTTTATGTGGTGTGCAGTTTATAGGGGGTGACCCGATTTTGAAGTGTTTTCGTGTAAATAGAACGGAATTTATTTGTTAAAATAAAAATTCTAGTTTATATAGCTGTAAAATGCATTTTTTGTTGCTTAAAATAATATTTTAATTCAATACCGAAATACCGGTATTGGATCTTCGAATACCGGTATTTAATACCGGAAAAAATGACCGGTATCCCGGTATTGCATTCTCTAATTATGACTTTTTATATTCTTTATGAAAATTTAATTTTCGGATTTTGGAGTATCAATGAAATTTTAATATTTTATTTTCATTTTTTTAATTATTTTCGATTTGGTTTATCTTTACACTTTCTCATTCAATATATCAATAGAGAGTTTGAAAGAATGAAGAACTGTGAAATGTCAAAAGATAATCATATCATTACAAAATAGGCACCATACATACTGTTACATAATACTGTAACTACAAACATAATTACATATTATTAACATTTTGTGGCATCGAAGTGATCACCAATTTTATTTCTTGTTTTGTTATAATGAAATGATCAATTTAAGTTATAATTAAAAACATAATGTTAATCATAGAGCCTACTATATAGCAATATCTCCAGTGAGCGTATGCAATGTGTTCGCGTGAGTGGTTAAGTAAGACTATGACGTGCACGCCCTAATTGTTCATGTTTTTGAAAATGATAGTATGCTTCAATTATGTAACTATTATGGTGCGGCAACGTAAACAATGATTAAAATAAACTTTGACCACATTTAGGAGTTTTTACAGATGTTATATCTAATGAATAAATATGACCGCTGCTTACAGTTCAAGTGTTTGGTTATAAGTAAACGCATTCATAATTTCAAATATTGTCTTCATAGGGCTCTTATTGTAGAATAATAATAATAAATGGTAATGATCTTCACCCATTTCACAGCTTTTTCACATTCCACGTTCCGTAAAACAAGGACGTTATTCTCCTGCCTACCAATTCTCATAGCTTTCATCATCATTTTCACAGCTTTCGACATCATCAATTCTCGCATCACAGCTTCTGCAAACTCTTAGTCGAAAACTCACATATTACGTTATAAATTAAAAAAATCATTAAAACAAAAAAATGGCAATCCTTTAAGAAAACAACAAAATAAGTGACTATCCCTTAATTCAGTGTTTCTCAAACTATGGGTCGCGAAAGAATTTTTGGTGGGTCGCGATGACTAGAATAACTAGAGTTAAATAGAGTTATTCTCATTAAATAAACATTTATTTTAAAATTAATCTTTGTCATGTGGGTCGCAATAAAATTTTTGGCATGAAATGTCAAAAATTTGGGTCGTGATCAAAAAAGTTTGAGAACCACTGCCTTAATTAAAAAACATTAATAACTGCATAATAATGGGTGTGATTATGTATTAATATGTATTATTTAAAACCTACAGATTGAAATTTATTACACAATCAATAAAATAAGGGAATAACATTATTGTATGTGTGATTACATCACCAGTAGCCATCCGAGTATTGTGTAATACATGCATGGAAGTGTAATGGTTTGGTACGCTACTTTGTGAATCGTTTCACAGTTCCACTGAAATCTTAAAAACATTACACTGTAGAGTACAGCCTCCATTTTCGCACTCAAAAAATGTTTAATCTTACTTGAGTTGCATTACATTATCCGAAATATCTCGATCATTATCCAAGAATACCACTCAATTGTATTCGATTCTTTCCAAAAATCTTTTCTCGATTCAATCTCAAACCAAATCTCTGAATTGATACATTGTCTCAAAAACGAAAGTATGTCAAATGTGATTACTCGTGACGTCATGTTAGCTTTATACAATAATTAAAATTATAAAATTAAAATAAACTATTCAAAACTGTATATTTTATATACAATATTTAAAAAAAAATTTAATTGTTCTTTATCTCAAATACTCAAAAACGTGCCACATTATAAATACTGTTATATAGGGACCCCTATTCTTTCTAATCATTATATTTGCATTTAAATTTTCACCTCATACTTTTCTTCTCAGAAAATGTTGCTTTCCATTTTTTTAAAATTTTTAATTAATTTCTACACTTAATTTATTTTTTAGAATTTTAAATTAAATTTTGAATTTAAAATGACTTACATTTAAATCTTTGGATATTTAAATTTTATTTGTACATTTTAATATTATTACAACTAGTGATGTTATGAACGACAATACCGGTTTTCGAGCAAAAAATGTGTTTTTGTAATAACAATAATAAAAAATTATATTAATTTATATTAAAAGTTGAATCTAGGCTATGAAAGAGTATATGGAAAATTCCCCTTAGAAAATGTGATAAATTAAAAAAGTGTAATCTTCATTATGAAAATTTTGCTGGAGTAACCATAGATGAAAATATTTGGCCAACTCGTACCGATTATTTATTAATTATATTTTGCTCATGGCATTCAAATAGCCTAAAAATACAAAAAAATATAAAGTCAGTTTAATAAGAAATTTTAAAAAATATTGAGACTTTTGATGACAATGATACAGAAAATAATGGAAGTTTATTTATTACAAATAATTTAAAAGATAATAAAAAATGTATAAAATCTTGTCAACAATAATTTAATTCAAACAATTAGAAAAATTATATGTGTTCAGAAAATCTTCCATAAAAACGAAGAAATACAACAAAAACAAAAAAAAATAACAAAAAAAATGTATTCTAAAACACGTTGAAATAGTTAACTAGATACGTGACCTAAAAGCTGTTTAAGTAAATCACGATTTCAGTTATTTCAAATTTAGTAAATAAAAGCGTAATTTATTATTTGTCTTATATTGCTCAATTTTATTTATTAAATTTGAAAAATGGATTTCAAAATCTTTCAACGTCAGCTTCAGGATAATTCAAAGGAAGAAGAATACATTCAGTGGCTAAGAATATTCAAAGTATTCATCAACAAATCAAATTTAGCTGGAGACGACAGATTAGAAGTTCAGTGTGTATATCATAAAACTTGTACTGTTTATATTATTCAAATGTTAGACATCCGTAAAAACACTTTTACACCATTACAATATATATATATATATATAATTTGACAAAAATTACCTAACTTTTACTATTTTATAGTAAAATATTGTTACTTGTCACCTAAATTTATTCGCAACACTTTGTTATTTCATTATTATTATTATACTCAACTTTTATTATTTCACAACTTTTGGTTATTAATTTGCTTAATATTTTCCATTTAATTTTTAAATTAAAATTTCTTAAAAAATAACTTAATTAAAATAAATTACAAAATTACAAACTAATTTAATTTAAAAGTTTATATTACCAAATTTTCAATTTTTATCATAAGATAAAACTAATTGGAAAATATAAATTTAATAAATTGAAATATCTGATTCGCCCAATCACAAGCAATTACATTAAGTTAAATTTATCCAAAAAAATAAAGTGATATTCATTGTTCATCAATCAGAAATGTTTAAAAATGTTTGTTTTAATGTAGCTTTTCTATGTCATTTCTTGGTCAGATTGAACGTCGGTCAGGATTTAGATTTCTCTCAAAAAGTGAGTAAATTTTATGTCTATGTTGTACGGGTTTCACACTTTCTCAATCAAAGTCCCTGGAATAAGTAATAGTTAATTCTAGTTTTGTGAATATTTTGTATACACCAAATCAATTATTGTAAACTTTTGCTCCCTAACAAAATGATAAAAATCGAAAAACAGAAATCAAGGAAGGAAAATACAATAATACTGGAGTTAGTGAGAAAATCAAGCGTTACTTATTCACTGGAGCCTAGCCAAGTTATCACAAGACCTCCTTAAATACGAAAATGAAGAAATTTATATCCAAAGATTGTTAAAAATAAATAAAAATTCACTAATAAGAATAACAATATTATTAAGGAAAATATAAATTTTCAAATGATAAATTGATTTCTAATATAATGAATCAATGACTGTCACAAATAAAATATATTTACTCAATTAAATTATCAGAATTGTCAATATTCAATCGAAAATAAATTTATTGATATTAATAAATATATATGCAATATTAAAAACGAATTACATTGAAAATTAATTATTAGTTATAATTAATAATAGAAACAATGATAATGATTATTATTATTATTATTATTATTATTATTATTATTATTATTATTATTATTATTATTATTATTATTATTATTATTATTATTAATTTTATTGTTGTTGAGGTCCGTAAATAAAAATAAATTTAAATGAAATTTAGGTTAATAATATAAATAAAAAGTAAGTGAAGAAAAAAGACAAATAAAAGCGGGATCATGCACAGAATTGATAGTAAACCGATGTGTGATGGAAAGCAGTATTAGAAAATGCCAAAAGCAATTGCGAAAGGCAAGAATCCCGAAATCCGAGAAAAATCAATAAATTGTAAAATCATCGAAATCGAATTGGGAAAACGGGACAGGTATAGATTAGCTAATGGTCAACAAGATGATGATTAGAGATTTATCAGAAAATGATTAGAAGGGTCGAAAAGCATTCAAATGTGTAAAAACAGAAAACGTTAATTAATTAATTAATTGACTAATAGAAAACCCGAGCTAATGGGAAACCCGAGCCAATGGAGAACCCGAGAGATGAAGGAAACCCGAGCTGGGTAAACAAGAAGAAAAGTAAACAGGAGGAAGATTTGGGCCCATTAGCTTGACACAATGATTAATTGGAAAAGAGCAAGGAGAAGATAGGGCTTGTAGAAAGGCCGGACGGGCCATTAATTATCTTTGTTCGTTGGACCAGTTCGTTGACAGCCGAAGCAGATACGTGGAAACAAATGTCAAGTGAAAGATTGGCTCGACAATATCCATTTGTCATCCCGATTTCGAAGAGTATATAAGGAAGGGGCATTTTGCCTCAGCTAGGGTTAGAAGAAATCGAGTTAGGAATAGGTAAAAACGAATTAAGGAGATTAGGGAAAAGAAGATATAGAATAGGAATACGGAAACATGAAAAAGAATCAAATCAAACATAAAAAGAGGAAAACGTGGGTCAAGAGAATCTAAAGAAATAAAAGGTGAATATTATCTATTTACAAAGCATCAACACCGTGGTGAGAATCGGTCAAACGTAACTTTGATTATTGATTGTAGTGGTGAGAAAAGATTGTAAATTTTGTTATTTCAATATACGTTGGGTCGTTATTGTTCTGATTTAAAGGACACGAGGAGTCAGAGGTAACCGACTTAAATTAACTAAAAACCCATTATNGCCTTTTGCTGCAAATAATTTATTTAATGAAAAAATTTTCGACTATAAGATAGTCCTTGTCAATCTCCTGGAATTTAGCAATGTTCTTCCCCAAAATACCTTTCAATCTTTCTTTTATTTCCTTTCTCTTAATTCTCATTGGTTGTAAATATAATGAATTTTTTTATTAAAAACTTTTAAAATTTTTACATTTAAAATTCCAAAATGACAAAAACTAAAAATTTTTCAATTTTTTTATAAAGCTTCTATAATTAGCTTCTAGAAGCCTAATAAAATATTTTCAAAATATTCTAAATAAAGCCTCCAATAACCACTTATATATGCTATTTAAATATTTCAATAGATGTCTCAATTTTGATTTTCAAATCCTATTTTTTAAAATTTTCTATATTATTCTAATTATAATTATTATAATTATTATAATTATTTAATTTATTATATTTTTTTAATTTCTTTATATATTGTCAGTTATTATCAAGGTCAATGACAACAGATCAAATTCATGATTTCATTGATTTCTTCTTTAGTGTTGATCTTTGGCTCTCTGTTTATGATGAGAATTGCTTCTTTGAATCTGACATTTTTCTTTTGGATGTTTCCATAGCTATGATTTCTATTGAAATATTTTTTCTTTCCTCTGTTGGCTGACACTGCTGGATATGTCTGCCCAACGAGGATGTTCCACCGGGATCTAGATGTTCTTTAACTCTTTGGTGCAAGGTCCTGAGGGTACTTCCAATGTAGATTTCATTGCATACATTGCACGTGATGCAATAGACGATGTTTTTTCTAAAGCACATATCTTTCGGTGTCTGGCAGTTTTTCATTGTGCAATTGTTTTCTCTATTTATGTTGCTTGCCAGAGTCCTTCTGAATGTCCAAGATTTATGTGCTATCCGAATTGGAAGACCGGTACGTTTAAGTTCTTTCAGGATCTTGAAGTCGATTATGTCACTAATGAATGGGATATTCAAATAAAAATATTTCTGATTCTTTTGTGTTAATTCCCTAGATCTTCTTGGGGTAGAATTCATTCTTTCAATGTCCTCACCTTGGTATCCGTTTCTGTGTAGGATTTTATTGAAATTTGATTGTTTTTTAAAGTTTTCGTTTTTCTCCGTGCATCGATTGGCTATTCTTCGTTTCTCGTTTCTTATGACATGTACTTTCTGTAAGTATGGAAGCGCTGATCTTTGGTGCATAAATATTTCTTTGCGAGCTTGTTTTATGTAGAACCCGTATGTTGGAGTATTTGGTTCTATTTTAATTCTCAATCCAATAAATTGAGGGATCCATCTTCTTCCGGATATTCGATTTCGAACTTAATATCTTGGTGAGCCGCATTGAATGTATGAAATATTTCCTGCGCTTCTTTTCTGATTTTAGTCTTGATGAAGATATCATCTACATATCTTGCATAGAAACCGATGGGTTGTATGGTCCTCAGTGTCTGTCGTTCGAGGTAATCCATAAAGATGATTGCTAGCAGTCCTGATATGCTAGAACCCATAGGCAGACCTTTAACTTGTTTATAGATATTTTGCTCAAAGGTAAAATAGGTGTTCTCGAGGATAATAGAATTATTATTATTATAAAGGTTATTATAACAATAATAAAAATAATAATAATAACAATGTGGAGGTTAAATAAAAATAGGAAAATAAATAAATAAAACAGATAATGCAAAATTGTTGCTTACTTTGTTATTTCTGGATAGACCTGAAAATTGCAACAAATGAAAAGATATAAAATCATTCAACAAAAAAATAATGTCAAATTATCACCCTAAACCTTATAAAATAATAATAATAATTTATATAAATTTCAAATGTGACTGCATTTGTGTATCACAACACAAATCAACGCCTAATTTAAATCAGTTAACTTATTTTAAAATTAAATTCATTGCTAATTCAGTTTTTTAAATCGTTGTTAGTAAATCAAGCATAACCTATATTTATAATATTATGAGCCATATACGACTGTCATATACAGGCTTTGTTTACTAGTAGTAGTAGTAGTAGTATTAATAATAATAATAATAATAATAATAATAATAATAATAATAATAATAATAATAATAATAATAATAATAATAATAATAATAATAATAATAATAATAATAATAATAATAATAATAATAATATTATTATAAATGAGGCTAACTTTAAAAATATAACAAAATGAACTGTTTGAAAATAGCTAGTCACATCAAATTATCCTTTTCTGTGTTAAAATATAATACAAGCTAAACATAAATTCTAAAATTTTAATAATAGTATTGCATTCGCCATCGTTATACATTAATGACGAATGTATTATATTAGAGTTAATAAGTTTCTCAGCTGATGTTTAACATTAATGAAAGAAATTAAACAAAAAACAATAATAAATTATTTGTTGTATCTCGGCGGTAACTTGAATGCGCATTGTACATTAGAGACGGGAAATGTTATTTTCATATTTTCTGTGACGGAAGCAGTTCAATGGAAATTTACAATGCATGCAAAATAGACCTTGCCTTGAAAATTAATTCTTCAAAAAATTAATTCTCTTAATAATGTGATTTAAATTTATTTCTGAATTGTAACATATTTTAATTGAAAAGATTATTACAATTCTAGAAGTGTAGAAATAATGGAAACGTTTTGGAAAGTTATAAAGTTATGTTTAATTAAATAAATAAAATCATCAAAAACAATTTTGGTGCTGAATAACACCTTCAATCTAGACAATTTTGAATGCTTTCCTCAATTTTATACACTGAAATGGCTCACATTTGGATGAATAGAATGTAAAAATTGTCATTTAGGATGCATCTGACATTGGAAACTATTTTTTGGCGATGAGACAGAATCAAATGAAAAATTACGTGTCAAATATTTGTACTGATTAATTTAAAAAATAATATTTCTATATATATATTATCTGATACAACAAAAAATTTTAATTAATAAATACAAAAAATACAAGTATATATAAAAATATTAAGCGCCACGCAAAGATCTGTTTTACAAAATATTTCGACAGCAGGTAGGATAGGAAAATCTATAATGTTTTTATATAGTTTAGATGTTAAATTGATGGTTTGTGGCCTATTGTTGTTTTCAAATGTATTAAATAAATAAATAAATAAATTGGCATGTTAAATAATTTTGTCTTTAAAATTTTAAAATTTATGAATTTTGGATTAAAATTCAAATTTAATTTATTTTGAGTGCGAATTAAATATAACTTAAAATTTTTTTTGAAAATAATTTTTTATTTAAAAACCAATAATTTTTTAAAATTTAATTAAAAATTAAAAATAATAATAACTTTATAAATTGTTTAATTAATCTATAATATCTATAGTTTTTTCTATCCTACCTGATGATGAAAATGAAACTATCGAAATAAATTGTAAAACAACTGTTTCAGTGACACTTTCTAATAATTAAATTATTTCCTGTTTTATTTCAATATAAAATTGATATGAAATTTCCCGTAGTTTTTTGAGATGATATTTAGCTTGATATCAGAATTGTAAATTTTTCTTTAATCTAATTTGCATTTCAAATAAGTTTTTTCAACTATTTTATGTGATTTATTGAGAAAAAAAATTCACAAATATAAGTCGATCAAACAATGTAAATATTGTAAAACATTTTCACAAAAATAGCATAATATTTTCTATTTGTTTGGTTTTATTATCGTAATTAAATCTCGAAAATATTATGTTGAAATTCTAATATTTACATTTCAAAATAATTAATATTCAACCAATTGAAGAAACGTAATTCCAAATTTTCAAATTCACTTTCATAAGGCTATGTAATAAATGGGAAATTGGTTTAAATTGTTTAAATTAACCGCATTTTTCTGAAAAAAATTTCTATTATTTCTTCAATGATTGACAAATAGTAATAATGTTATTGTTTAGGAAAATGCTTATGGAAAGATTGAAAAATCTTTCATTACTTTCTAATTATTTATTTATTTTCAAACTACTAGAAAAAGCTTGACTTTAAGATGATATTTTTATAATAAAGTCATTAAAACAAAATTTTATTTTACTCACTTTTTGTTCTAATCAAAAGCCCGAAGATGATATAAATTCCACAAACTTCTTGCTTGTATGATAAATAATGTATTAATACATTTACGAATAGCAACAATTATGATATTTGATGTGACCTGGTGGAGAAATGGTCAAAGTTTTGGCTCTGATTGTAAAGTCAGAGGGATTGAATTTCTATATGAAATTCTTATATGAGATCCAAATAAACTCGATATTAGTATTCCATTAGAAATTACATTGAATATCACATTGAAAACTGTATTTTATACAAAAATATATTTATCACATGGGCCCACAAATCAATTATGAGATTAATTTTTAATTCTATAAATAAATCAAATTATGGTTCATTATGCTTTTTTAATTGAAAATAATTATTAAACATCTTATTCGTAAATTAAATATTGTAAGTATTCCACACGTCCTCCTTCCATTCCTCTACGGGTTTCGCATTTTTAAAAATAAATGGTGGTAAAAAATTAATTAATTTTATTTTTTCTTCTATATGATTTCAGTTACAAAATATTCTTGGATAATATTTATTTTAATACAAAATAATAATTACTTTATTAATATATTTTCAAATAATATTTCTGTCAAACTTAATTACAGATATTATTATAAATTTGTTTAATTTAAAATGGAAAAGTTTATTTTTTATTTATTAACAAAAATATATTTAATTTATTAAATTGATTCTTTTAACTAGTAATGTTATCAATTTCTTAATGAAAGCTTTGTATAGTCCAGTTATTTTTTATATATTGAATGTTTAATTTTTTTAATTACTTAATTATTTTATTAATTATTATTAATTATTATTAATTATTTTAATTATTTTGCAACCCGTTGATTTCTATATTTGGAGGATTTGAGACATTTCCTGTACAAAATCAAATCCTGATTTTAAATTTAATTTTATACAATGTACAGCAAATGTTTCCAATAAAGCTGTAAAGCATTTATTAAAAACGATGCAATTGACTTCTGTTATGGAAGTGAGGAGTTTTGAAGGACGATTTATTTCGATTTCCGCATTCGTATTGTGCCATATACGCTTTTCAATAAATCAAAAGTAACCATTAAAAGTAAAATAAATTACCAATTATTATTGTCTAACAAGGCCAAATAGTTTATGCTCCTGAAAAGAATGTGGATCAGTCCTGAGATTAGAATAGAAGTGAAAGATAAAGTTAAGTTTTTTAGTAGATATAGATGTATGTGGAGTGGTATTGTCATGAAGGAAATGATTATTGTTGTATATTCAATGACATAAGCGACGGTGCTACTGTTGTATGACAATTTTAAGTCGGATGAGCTGTTTGTAGGAGTAATTTACGTTAATAGAATACTAACGAGGCAAAACATTTTTTAGGAGCACTCCTTTTACATAAAAGAATTCAGTGAATAAATGTTTCCTATTTGTCAACGTTTATGTAGGGGTAAGCAACAAATCCTTTTTCTAATTTCTCCAACCCAATGGACCCAGATTTCATTGCACTAACTAACTCAAAATTCATCATGTTTATACACTTTAAGTAGTTTTTTCATAAATTCGTTTTCATTTGGATTTGTTGGCGTTGTTATAATTGAACTCCATTTTGGCAAAATTAGATGACAGCAGCGAAACTCTGAGCAAAAGTGAAAATCTAGGTTATAAAACTTTTCTTATTTATTAATTAAATTAAAATTTTCATTAATTTCTTAAAATTACATTTAGCAGATATGTACTCTGTGAGGTGTTTTCAGCTGAGAGTTAAATATTTCAAAGGTTTATCAAAATAATTTTAAATTGTAAATAATTGAATATTAAAATAACTTTAAATAATTTTTAAATTGGATTTTTTAAGTTGAAATTTTTAAATTAAAAATTAAAATAGCTTTTTAAAAAAGGAAGTTTTATTAATGAAAAATTTTAAATAAATATGTTTTAAATATTGAAATATTTTGATAAATGGTTTTGAAAATATTTTATTCAACACGGAAAATTTGTTTGGAAATTAAACAATATTTCATTAAATAAATATTTGGAATTATGTCTTTAACTTTTGAACCGGATTTAAAAAAACAATTTAGAAGATGTTTAAAGAATTCAATAATTCAATTCATGTTTTTTGTATGTTTTTCTATTAAAAAACATAAAATAATTACAGGACAAAACCTTTGACTCAACCCTATTTTATTAATTTTTGAACAAAATTTTATGATCTTCTGGTGAAGAAATTAGTATTAGTCTCGTACAAAACTCATAAAAATGGCTGTAATTGATGGAAACGGGAAAAAATATAAAAATATAAATTTCTCGAAACACAAATGGACAGGAATAAAGTCAAGAGTGGTTAAATATTAAAACGTAAATGTTTGTAAATGTCCAATGAAGGACATTGGGATCATATAGTTGGTTAATTTCATTTCTCTTAAAAGAAATATTTTTACTTAATTTCACGACGAAGCTAATAAAATGAAGAAAGGGGTTTTTATCAAATATAAAGGAAAATATCATTTTAAATTACAAAAATATTAAGAAAGAACAAGTTTGTTTTAAACATGTGTATAACAAAATCTATATTTACTAAAATGAAAACAAAGATGAATTATACATATAAGTTGGGAAGTTGAACGAGAATGGATATATTCTCGCTATGGTTAAAAGATTCAAACATTAAAATGATGTTTCATAATGTTAAAATATTCTTGTTACATGCAAAATAAATTTAGTTGCCTTACAACATTGTAGCTATCAATTTCGGATAACTTTTCATGATAAAAGTGAAGTATCGAAATTTATACTATCAACAACATTCAGTATTGAAACAAAAAAAAATATGAAAATGTATTTTTTTGGAAATTTTTATATTCTTTTGTCAAATTTATTTTCCATTGTAATTTTTAAAACTCTTCCATTCTTTTTCATTGCACTTTTCAAATTTTTTCACAATGTATTTTTATTAAGTATAATTATTAAATTTCCAAAATCTTTATTTTTTTTGCAATTTTCTAACGTTTTTTAAATTGGTAAATAAGGAATGTCATTTTCTGAATAGTTGAACTGTAACGTATAATATTTGTTTAAATGCTTCATTATTTAATTCCATTTTGTGTATCGATTTAAACCTTGAATCCAGATAAGTAATTTGATGAGAATGTTTTGTGTAAGGAAAGCCTTGAAGAAGAAGAGTATGGTAACCGACCATCAGCCCTTGACAACGACAAATTAAAGGCATTAGTTGAAGTCGATTGTTTGAAAGTTGTCGATTGAAGAACCATTGTTTGTGATGAAAACATAATGCAACGATTGCGTAAGAATTTCATTGACAAAGCATAAACCTTGAAAAAAAAACGTGCAAGCCAGCTATTGTGATAAACAACGACAATCTGAAGGTATTAGTAAAAAGAAATCCGAATACTGTATTTGAGAGGTTGTCACTAATCATGCATTGAACAGTGAAACCATTGAAAAAGTTAAAAACTTTAAATATGGATTTCACACAAGCTCTTAGTTTTAACATTTCCCAAAACCACATTTACAAACAAAAATGACAATGGTGACTAATTGGTGGCCAAAAATAGGAGTAGTTCTTTATAAGCTTTTTATTCTGCGTAAACCAATAAAAACAATAATACTAATACTAATACTTGTATGAATAATAATAATAATAATAATAATAATAATAATAATAATAATAATAATAATAATAATAATAATAATAATAATAATAATAATAATAATAATAATAATAATAATAATAATAATGATAATAATAATAATAATAATAATAATAATAATAATAATAGTATTAATAATTTGTTTTAATTTTAGAATATTAATTGCAACCAAACTTGCTCCCAGTGCGATAAAGAATTAATTTATTGTCCTCAATTTGATCAATGTGGATGCTGTCAATCATGTCTTAGACTTTTTGGAGAGTTCTGTGACGCTGTCAATCTCTGTGACCATACTAGGCAGCTATTCTGCAAAATTGACGAATCAGCTGATCACGGAACTTGCAAATATATGGAAAATTTGACTACAGGTAAAGCAATAAAATTGAAAAATGTACAAGTTAAAACCAACTGCATAACAAAATTATCCGTCAACATTTAATTTAGGTGGTCATGAAGTAAACAATGAAAAAATTTGCATATTCAATGGAATGGTATATCAGTCATCAGTCCGATTCTCAATTTCTTGTAGACATCGTTGTCAGTGTATAGATGGCTTAGTTTCATGTCAAGATTTGTGTCAAGCTATTGAACAAAGTGTACCCCCGCCATTATCAATTTGTCCACATGGAGCTGAATTGATTCCTTCAAGCGACAATCAATGTTGTCGAGAATGGTCATGTAAAAATGATTATTTGGGAATATTATCAGACCAACTTATGACTTTTTTAAAAAAACGTAATTTGTATTAGTCTGATTTTATCTTTATTAAAAAATAATCTAGGGAAAATTTATAACAACAATAATAGTAATAATAAATTATGCATCAACAAACTTCAAGCTGATACGCCTTGGTCGAAATGCAGTAAAAAATGCGGAATGGGAATTTCCACGAGAACATCAACGAATAACATTCTATGTGTAAATGTAACTCAGAAAAGATTCTGTATGTATCGAGAATGCCCGAATAAAGTTGAAGAAATGCCCAAGAACATGGTAAGCTGGATGACTTTTAATCGATAAATTAAATAAACGACATAAAAATATTCAGATATAAAAAGAAAAAAAAGAATAATCTTTCTCTTCTGCAATTTTTTTCTATTTCGATATTTTTAATAATAATAATAATAATAATAATAATAATAATAATAATAATAATAATAATAATAATAATAATAATAATAATGTTGGGTTTTAGATTACTTTAAGTCGGTTCCCTCTGACTCCTAGTGTTCTTTAAATCAAAACAATAAACGACCCAACGTATATTGAAACAACAGGTTCACAATTTATTATCACCACTTTACAATTACTAATCAAAGTTTTATACGATTCTCCGCTCGGCGTTGATGCTTTGCAAATAAATAATATTCACCTTTGATTCCTTTGGATTCTCTTGACCCACGTTTTTCTCGGTTTCTGTTTGATTTGATTCCCTTTTCACCTTTCCTTATTCCTAATTCTATTTCTTCGTTTCCCTACTTTCCCTAATTTGTTTCCGCCTTGTCCTACGCTCTGATTCTTCGAACCTTAGCTGAGGCAAAATGCCGATTTTCTCTGATTTTCCTTTTCCTTATATACTCCTCGAAATCAGGATGACAAATGGTTATTGCCGAGCCAATCTTTCATTTGACATTTGCTCCCACGTATTTGCTTCGGCTGTCACCCATAATGGTCCAAAGAATCCAGATAATTAATGGCCCTTCAGGTCTTCCTACGCGCGCTATCTTCTCCTTGCTCTATTCCCATTAATCATTGTGTCAAGCTAATGGGCCCAAATCTTCCTCCTGTTTACTTTTCTTCTTGTTTACCCAGCTCGGGTTTCCTTTATCTCTCGGGTTCTCCATTGGCTCGGGTTTCCCGTTTCCCATTAGTTCGGGTTTTCCATTAGCCAATTAATTAATTAATTAACGTTTTCTGTTTTCATACATTTGAATGCTTTTCGACCCTTCCTAACCATTTTCTGATAAATCCCTAATCATCATCTTGTTGACCATTAGCTAATCTATACTTGTCCCGTTTTCCAAATTCGATTTCGATGATTTTAAAATTTATTGATTTTTCTCGGATTTCCGGATTCTTGCCTTTCGTAATTGCTTTTGGCATTTTCTAATACTGCTTCCATCACACTTTCCTTTACTATCAATTCTGTGCATGATCACGCTTTTATTTGTCTTTTCTCTTCACTTATTAACCTAAATTTCATTTTAATTTACAGACCTCAACAATAATAATAATAAAAATAATAAAAATAAATAATAATAATCATAATAACAATAATAATAATAATAATAATAACAAGAATAATAATAATAATAATAATAATAATAATAATAATAATAATAATAATAATAATAATAATAATAATAATAATAATAATAATAAACGACTGTTATTTATATGTACATTACAATTCTTTCTTCAGTCATCTTCATCCCACTTCAGACTATAAAATAAATTTATTTAATATTTTAAATGAATTTCTAACGCAACACTTATTACGTCAACAGTTTCTGTATCAAAGTTCTTCAGTTAACTAATTTTTATTTTATTTTTAGATTATTAAAGAAAATACATTAACACTGCTTGCACAGTCAATTTAATTTCAATGGATTTGCATTTAACTTTAGAATTTCATGTTGTAATAATAAATAATCCGATTTTTCAATTGTCACAGTCACTATAAAAACGTCAATGCGAAACTATCAATTTATAGGGAAGATACGATGCAAATTGAAGGATAAGATTTATTTAACGCGTCCATTAACACATTTGGTTACGTACTTTGACTTTCAAAATAAAGTCTCAACGAATTCAAGACCTGTTTACAAATTCATCAACTTCTATTCAGATTTTGATTTTCAGTACTCAATGAATTAAAGTTTATCTCAAATGAAAACGACTAAAGTCATTTACAAAATTATATATGTTAAGAAAGAATAGGTAACATAGTCAGGTTGAAAAATTTAATGTATAATTCCGATCCATTTCATCGTTTAATTGCTGTAATTCGTTAATGTAAAATTTAATGAATGCAATTTTTAACAAATTTAACAATAATGCTCATTAAATATAATGAATAAATATTTCTTCGGCATTGACTAGAAAAACTTACACTGAAATCGGAAATAAATATAATCCAAAAGTATATTCTGCCCAATAAACACTATCAATTTCCAGTTTCGTAATTCACTTTTCTATTGTCAGTTAATAATAATAATAATAATAATAATAATAATAATAATAATAATAATAATAATAATAATAATAATAATAATAATAATAATAATAATAATAATAATAATAATAATAATAATAATAATAATAATAATAATAATAATAATAATAATATTAATAATAATAATAATAATAATAATAATAATAATAATAATAATAATAATAATAATAATAATAATAATAATAATAATAATAATAATAATAATAATAATAATAATAATAATTGTAATGTATTGTGATTCTCTGTTTTTTTTGGTTTGGTTAATCACATTGTATGAATGTAATAAACAATTCTGCACGCTGTACGTGGAGAAGGTTTTTATTTTATTTAAAAAAAATAAATAAACTATATAGTGATAATTTACTATAGAAAAATGACAAATTAATAAAATCAATAAGAAAATTTTAAAAGAAAACAAAAACTCTAGAAGCTTAAATCAAATTGAACAACTGAAGAATTAGAATTATCAGCGCTATATTAAATTGAAGAATTGGAAGATATTTTCTTTCCCGTACTCTTTGAACGATCGAAAAGAAAACTAAACAGAAATATAGACCCCAAGAAAATAGAAAAAGACAAATACACAACCGATAATTCTGTAACAAGTGACAACTGATATACTTTCCTACCAAATTCCTGTTCAGTTCAAATTCTACAACAACATCCATTACCTATTCTTATATTCCCCAAACAATCAAAAAGAAAACTAAATAGAAATATAAATTCGAAAACAAGGAACGAATACCCAACCATTAAATTCGAGTCAAGAGACAATTGATATACTTTTCTATCCTCACTCAAGGTTTTTTAATTTGGTTAAATAAAAGTTTTAGATTAATATACTATTGTTTATATTATTTTTATTTGCTTTATTGTTACACAACACGCACCCCGATAGTCCCAACACATTTTTCTTACCGGTGACTCTATCGGGTCCTTCAAATTTCTAGCATAGCACACCACAATAATATAATAATACAACAATCAACGTAACAATTGGTGTCAGAAGAAAAAATACATACAACACACACGCATTCGACGTTTTCTTTCAATCACGAAACCTTTCAGTATAGTTATTATAGAACTATAAAGGCTAGTGACACTGTTGGCCGAACACAGTAGGCCATATCCTTCAAACAAACCACTATTTTTTTTGCACAACAAACAATAAAAAAAACAGCAACAAAACAATAAATGGCTTCAAACCAGCAAAACCCGACAAACAATACACAGATACCCAACAACCATGAAAATGCTCACTCACCGGAAAACATGAACCACCTATACAACCCAAGCACCAACAACGCAAACACACACCCAACACACGAAAGCAGTAGTTATTATTACAACCCTGAAAATTCATCCGCGGTAAACTCAATACTAAACCCCAAGGCAAACATCCCAAATATTTTCACAGACGAAAACGGGACCCCACAAAAATGGCTAGAATTTGCCAAATTAACATTAAACCTATCAGGCATTAAATCATCAAGAACAGTCTGTTCTCACATAATTGCCGCCCTTCCCAGCAACATCCTGAACGAGATAGCCGATAGAATAGAGGAAATATCAAAGGACGACAACCCTTTCGAAAACTTATACAACACTTTAATAAATCGGAACAAAGTAAACAGACGAGAACTACTCGAATCCTGTTTGAAAGATATCCAATTGGGTAATGACAAACCGTCTGAATTTCTGCGAAACCTAAAGACAAAACTCGAATACTTACAACCAAAAATAACAAGCACCGGGTCAAAAGAGTTCATCAAAGACCTTTTCATGCGCGCAATGCCACCTGAAATAAGACGGATTCTAGCTGCCAGCAACTGTACAGACCTCGATACTCTAGCAAACATAGCAGACAAAATCAACGACGAAATATACCCAACAATATGTAGAACTTACCAAAACAAAAATTTTTTTAAGAGCAACGAAAACAAACCTGTACACAATAGCTCAGAAACTACAGAAACGAACAAACTCCTCTCAACTCTGGTAACAAAATTCGACGAAATAATTATTGAAAACAAAAATCTAAGAAAAGACATAACCGAATTACAAAGAAGAGAATCCAGGAGAACTCAATATTACGAAAACAGACAAAATTATTTCAGACAAAATACACGATCTGGCAGCCGCAACAGCTTCGACAGAAACAAAACAGGGAACAACCCCAATAAATGCACAAACCAAAACTATTGTTACTACCACAATAAATTTGGAAATAAAGCATACAAATGCAACAAACCCTGCACCTTCGACAAAGAAGAGTCGGGAAACATATAAAGTCACCAATGATAGCACCGACATCGGGTGACAGCCAAACCTTCACGGTGCATAGCAATGGCCTCAATTTTCTTGTTGATTCAGGTTCAATAATTTCATTATTACCGAATTACCTATACAAAAACTCAAAAACCGAAACCGCAAATTTGTGCGCAGCAAACGGCAGCCCAATAAAAACGTTCGGAAAGCAAAACATTAACATCACCATCAACAACACACAATACAATTGGCAATTCACTATCGCTGAAGTCAAACAAGCTATTTTAGAAGCAGATTTTTTTTCATACTATAATCTACTAGTCGACTGTAAGAATGGAAAAGTCATACCAAACAATTCAAATGACATACACCACGAAAATAAACAATCAAAAAAACAAATCAATTGTGACATCGGAGTAATAACAGCCCAAAACGGTGAAGAAAAAACAAATAAAACAGAAACAAACTGGCACATACCCAACGAAATCACAAAACTGATACAAAATGTAGCAAATATAACTAATAAATTAGAAGCAAACAATAACACCAAATGCATAACCGAACACATAATAATTAGCAACGGAAACCCAGTCCATGCAAAAGTCAGACAGTTAGACAAAAATAAACTCGAGATAACTAAGAAAATATTCGACGAACTACTAGAAAATCAAATCGTCAAACACTCAAACTCAAACTGGTCATCAGCCCTCATGCTTAAAGAAAAGGCAAACGGCGAATGGCGAGCCTGCGGAGACTACAGAGCATTAAACAATATCACAACAGCCGACAAATACCCAATCCCAATAATAAACGATATCATCAACAGATTTAACAAACCCAAAATTTTCAGCAAAAAATCGATTTACAAAAAGCCTATCATCAAATTCCCGTCAGAACTGAAGACATAAAGAAAACAGCAATCATCACACCCATAGGACTGTTCGAGTATAACAAAATGCCTTTCGGATTAAAAAATGCTGCAGCCACTTTCCAACGCTTCATGGACCAAATATTACGAAATCAACAGAACACAGTCGCATACCTTGACGACATTCTGATAGCATCTGCAAACAAAACAGAACATATACAAAATATTAAAAATGTGTTCGAAATATTAAGCAAACACGAGCTAAAAATTAACATAAAAAAATGTGAATTTCTGAAAACAGATATAAAATTCCTGGGACACATGTTAAACGAAAACGGAACAAGACCTTTAGACGACAAAATCAAAGCAATCAAAATTACCCCCTACCCAAAACTACTAAAGAGCTAAGACGTTTCCTTGGAATGATCAATTTCTATCACAAATACATACCAAGATGTAGTGAAATGCTAGCCCCTCTCAATGAACTGAACAAAATAAAGAGAAACATCAAAATAGATTGGAACGAAAAACTAATAACAGCGTTCGAACAGGCAAAAGAAAATCTGAAAAATGCAAGCATCCTAAACTATCCCAACCAAGATTTACCATACATAGTCAACACAGATTGTTCGGGAGTAGCAATGGGCGGAACGATATTCCAAGAAGAAAATAACGAAAAAAGACCAATAGCCTTCTTCTCAAAGAAACTCAAAACTCACCAAATGAGATACTCCACTTTTGACAGGGAGTTATTAGCATTACATGATACAATCAGACATTTCCAATATCTATTGGAAGGAAAAGATTTCGAAGTGTATACCGACCATAAACCCTTAATAAACGCAATGAACATGAAAAATCCTTCACCGAGACAAATAAGACAATTAAACTATATTTCACAATTTAATTGCAAAATAAAATACATAGCAGGTTCAGCTAACATAAGTGCAGATGCATTATCAAGAATAGAAACTGACATAAATGCACTTAACATAACACCCATCATAGAGTTAGAAAAGTTAAAAACTAAACAAAAAGAAACAACAATCGAAACTCCAAGGTTGAATTCACTCCACCTGGAAGAAATAGACGGCATATGGTACGACACTTCAAATGACAATAACAAAAGGATTGTAGTACCAGCAGAACTGCCGCGATCAATACCTCCAAAAATATCACAACATCTACCACCCGGGAAACAAAGCCACATACGAACTTCTGCATACCAAAGTTGTTTGGCCTTATATGAGAAGGGACGTAAAAACATTCGTAAAAAATTGCCCACAGTGTCAAAGAATAAAATAACAACAAAACAATTCAAAACAACAATTGTACAATTCCCAAGTTCTGAACCGTTCGAAACGATACATATCGACATAGTCGGCCCTCTACCTCCAAATAATAAACACAAGTACTTATTAACTATAATAGATCGAAAAACAAATTGGTTCGAAGCCATTCCCATAAAGGAAATATCAGCAGCAAAAATATGCAGTAAATTAGAATTAAACTGGTTCGCCCGGTATGGCTGCCCAAAGACAATAATCAGCGATCAGGGTAGACAATTTGAATCCGACATTTTCAAAGGACTTTGCAACAAATATAACATCAACAAAACCAGAACAACAGCATACAATCCACAATCAAACGGAAAAGTCGAGAGATTACACCGATCATTAAAACAAGCAATCAGAACAAAAACAAATAATAACAACAACTGGTTAGAAAAATTACCAGAAATACTAATAGGATTACGAAACAACCCTTCAAGCCTAAACAACAAAAGCCCTAGCCAATCAGTTTTTGGACACCATACAAACCTACCAAACTTAAAGGACGAAAACGAAAACAAGATAAAAACTACCGCCAAAGAATCACAAATACCCATACTAAAAAGTATTCTAAAAAACAAAAATAATAATAAAACCCAAAACCAAACAGAATTAATAATAGACATGGTTTTAGTAAAGAAACCCTTCACTAGCGGATTTGAAACAAAGTACGAAGGCCCATACAAACTGCTAAATATGTATAAAAACGTTGGCACAATTTTAAAAGACAATAAACAAATCAAAATAAACATACGCAGATTAAAACCATATCACGAAAAACAACCACCCAAAATACAAAACTCAAGAACGAACAGAAATACAGACAAACCAGAAACACATCAGATTCAGCGAAAAAGACTTAACAAAAATTTTTGACAAGAACACAACAATCTCACCAGAATACAAAAAGCGTTATAGCGATTGCCTCAAATAAACAACACATGCACCCACAAAATTTAGTTGTACAATTTTTATAATGTGCTAGTTGTAAAACACAAAACATAAACACAACTAAATCATCACAAAACACAACAACATATGCTTTATCTTATCTCTGTAAATATGTAAAGCTGTTTAAATGTTAACCTCCGGTTCTAAAGGGGGAAGTTCTGTAATGTATTGTGATTCTCTGTTTTTTTTGGTTTGGTTAATCACATTGTATGAATGTAATAAACAATTCTGCACGCTGTACGTGGAGAAGGTTTTTATTTTATTTAAAAAAAATAAATAAACTATATAGTGATAATTTACCATAGTAAATTATCACTATAGAAAAATGACAAATTAATAAAATCAATAAGAAAATTTTAAAAGAAAACAAAAACTCTAGAAGCTTAAATCAAATTGAACAACTGAAGAATTAGAATTATCAGCGCTATATTAAATTGAAGAATTGGAAGATATTTTCTTTCCCGTACTCTTTGAACGATCGAAAAGAAAACTAAACAGAAATATAGACCCCAAGAAAATAGAAAAAGACAAATACACAACCGATAATTCTGTAACAAGTGACAACTGATATACTTTCCTACCAAATTCCTGTTCAGTTCAAATTCTACAACAACATCCATTACCTATTCTTATATTCCCCAAACAATCAAAAAGAAAACTAAATAGAAATATAAATTCGAAAACAAGGAACGAATACCCAACCATTAAATTCGAGTCAAGAGACAATTGATATACTTTTCTATCCTCACTCAAGGTTTTTTAATTTGGTTAAATAAAAGTTTTAGATTAATATACTATTGTTTATATTATTTTTATTTGCTTTATTGTTACACAACACGCACCCCGATAGTCCCAACACATTTTTCTTACCGGTGACTCTATCGGGTCCTTCAAATTTCTAGCATAGCACACCACAATAATATAATAATACAACAATCAACGTAACAATAATAATAATAATAATAAAAATAAGTTAATAATTATAATTAAAAAGATAAGTATTTTATGTCAATTAATATTAAAGTGAAATCACATTTCCGTAAAACCTAAGTCGATTAAGTGTTGATAACAGTAACACATTTTCAAAATCATAAATGAAAATTTCTAGCATTATTTTGATAGAATTTAATTAAGAGTTTAAAAAATAATACAAAATTAAATTTCCTGTTTAGAAGTGTAATTTTTATCAAATTTTTTTTTATAAATTAATTAATCAGTAATTAAAAAAATAATTGATTTATTTCAAAATAATTTTAATTGAGACAATTTAATAAATTTTATTATAATCATTAAAACAACAAAATTTTTGAAAAGTTTTAATTGTTTGAGATAATCGTCTAAACAAAACACTAGAAGGATGGGATTACAAAATAGACTAAAACCAATGAGGAATGAGGATAAATAGTGAAGTTGATTTAATAGTCATTTATGTAAACATTGCTGTATAAATAAACAAATTCTTGAAAGTAAGCTTCATCCATAATTTATTCTAAACTATTTCTATTCAATTCGACCAAAATAAATGAAAAGACGAAAATTGGTTGTAAATTAATTCCATAGATTTAATATTTATTTTGTTGAATTTTTAATTAAAAGTTTGTTAAATAACAATTATTCATCTTTTACATATATTAAAAAAGCTAAGACGCCAAACAAATGAAATATATTTCAAGGAAATAATCCCCATCACCAGTCTGCCATCATAATCTATGTCAATAGATATATACATAAACAATAATGATATAATAGTTATGATTTAATGAGTTAATTAAATAATCTCAATAACTTCACTGCTAAATGAATGTNACTATAGAAAAATGACAAATTAATAAAATCAATAAGAAAATTTTAAAAGAAAACAAAAACTCTAGAAGCTTAAATCAAATTGAACAACTGAAGAATTAGAATTATCAGCGCTATATTAAATTGAAGAATTGGAAGATATTTTCTTTCCCGTACTCTTTGAACGATCGAAAAGAAAACTAAACAGAAATATAGACCCCAAGAAAATAGAAAAAGACAAATACACAACCGATAATTCTGTAACAAGTGACAACTGATATACTTTCCTACCAAATTCCTGTTCAGTTCAAATTCTACAACAACATCCATTACCTATTCTTATATTCCCCAAACAATCAAAAAGAAAACTAAATAGAAATATAAATTCGAAAACAAGGAACGAATACCCAACCATTAAATTCGAGTCAAGAGACAATTGATATACTTTTCTATCCTCACTCAAGGTTTTTTAATTTGGTTAAATAAAAGTTTTAGATTAATATACTATTGTTTATATTATTTTTATTTGCTTTATTGTTACACAACACGCACCCCGATAGTCCCAACACATTTTTCTTACCGGTGACTCTATCGGGTCCTTCAAATTTCTAGCATAGCACACCACAATAATATAATAATACAACAATCAACGTAACAATAATAATAATAATAATAAAAATAAGTTAATAATTATAATTAAAAAGATAAGTATTTTATGTCAATTAATATTAAAGTGAAATCACATTTCCGTAAAACCTAAGTCGATTAAGTGTTGATAACAGTAACACATTTTCAAAATCATAAATGAAAATTTCTAGCATTATTTTGATAGAATTTAATTAAGAGTTTAAAAAATAATACAAAATTAAATTTCCTGTTTAGAAGTGTAATTTTTATCAAATTTTTTTTTATAAATTAATTAATCAGTAATTAAAAAAATAATTGATTTATTTCAAAATAATTTTAATTGAGACAATTTAATAAATTTTATTATAATCATTAAAACAACAAAATTTTTGAAAAGTTTTAATTGTTTGAGATAATCGTCTAAACAAAACACTAGAAGGATGGGATTACAAAATAGACTAAAACCAATGAGGAATGAGGATAAATAGTGAAGTTGATTTAATAGTCATTTATGTAAACATTGCTGTATAAATAAACAAATTCTTGAAAGTAAGCTTCATCCATAATTTATTCTAAACTATTTCTATTCAATTCGACCAAAATAAATGAAAAGACGAAAATTGGTTGTAAATTAATTCCATAGATTTAATATTTATTTTGTTGAATTTTAATTAAAAGTTTGTTAAATAACAATTATTCATCTTTTACATATATTAAAAAAGCTAAGACGCCAAACAAATGAAATATATTTCAAGGAAATAATCCCCCATCACCAGTCTGCCATCATAATCTATGTCAATAGATATATACATAAACAATAATGATATAATAGTTATGATTTAATGAGTTAATTAAATAATCTCAATAACTTCACTGCTAAATGAATGTTAATTGTAGAGCAGGCGTGTCCAACTTTTCTGTATACAAGATCTACTTTTTTTGTTAAGAGTGTATCGAGATCGACTTATTGTCATAATGGGTGTGTAATGCATACTATGTTTGTACACTGTGTTTCAGCATAAGGTGTTCTCCAGTGAGGTATGGGTAGATACGTAAAATATATGTTCAAACCTATTTTTATTTTCATATCACTTATTAGTTTTCGAGATTTAGGGTCCCGAAGAAAATAAATTCCCAGACTAAACTTTTGATAGCACATTCCGTACACGTGTTACCTAAAAATTCGATTTTACAACACTTTCGAGATAGATTTTTACTAATATAAAATGAAATTTAGTTTTTTAATCAACTGCAATGTATAGTTGTTGTAATATTTGTTCGTAAATATAAAAAAGTTGTTATAAAAATGCACAGTATGGCTGATAATTTGATTACAACATTTCATTTTCTTGTTCTTTTGGGTCAAGAAAATCTTTCACGAGAGAATAATATGACTTACTTTTACTAATTGTTCAATAGCTCGTAAGTACATCTCGTACTGAAATATAGATAAACGGCTTATCTACCTACGTAAAAAAAATCAACAATAATTATTTAAAGGGCTATTTAAAAGAACGTCGATAATTATTAACAATATTTATTAATTCAAAAAGGAATTTTTCCCAGACATTGCGAGAGATCAACGATCGACCAGAATTGGCCTAACGATCGACTTGTTGGTCACCCCTGCTGTAGAGGATTGAAATTTAATCACAAATATCTCACATAAAATTCTTTCACACTTATTATTAAAATTGTAAAATCTTTTAAGTCAGTGTTCCCTTTACACATTTTTCTATGCTCAAAAATTCTTTGGTAAACATATAAACAACATATTCTTCTTTACAATTGATTTTCTATATAACCACTATTTTATTAGATTTTTGATTAATAAAGTTGTAATTTCGTATCATAGCTTTTTGTCCACAATAATTTGCAAATGCAATTTGTTGAAGTAGTGCGTGATATTTATACCTTTCTGACCTTTTGGGTTTAGGTTAAATAATAACTTTCGGAAAAAAGAATTTACTGCAGAAAATAAACCAACTGAAAGGAAGCAAATTATCGTTTTGATTCAATTCCAGAATTTAATTTTTGACCTATTTTACAATATAAAAACAAATAAATAAAATAATAATAATAATAATAATAATAATAATAATAATAAACGAGAATTTTTCTTCGAAATCGAGTCAAAATTATTAGCAAAATTAACTATTCATTAAAATTTCATTAGATTTTGCCTAAATATTTCTCTATAAAACAACGGATATCCTTAGAGACAAATATGAAAAGCATCATAATTAAATTTCCGTTCACCTAAAATTCAACATTCATGTCAATGAAGTTTGAGGAAATAATATAGAGATTTATTGAAAAAATAAGTGATTTCTTGTTTAGAAATTCCATCAATGTACTCCAACAAATCGGCCGGCAAATGCCTCGAAAATTCAAATTGTTTTACCAAATGAAGGTAACGAAAATTCCGGAATTGTATGCTTAAGTAAGCGAAAATTTCGCCCAAGATTCTGCGGAGAGTGTTTTCATTGTTGTCAGCCGGTTTCGTCGAAAACGAAAAGAATTGAGTTTGAATGCTCGGACAAGGTTAATCGGATTCAGATGTACGAATGGATAAAAATTTGTGCCTGTTCGAAAAAAATGTGTTCATAATTTATTGTTTGAATTTATTTTTTAATCATTGGTTTTTAAAATATAAATTTCTGTATCATTTGGAGCAAGTTTCAATATTTTGTTATTTTAATTATTTTTAAAAACAATTCAAATTGATAAATAAACCATATCTGCTGTGTCTATTAATTGAAAATTTTATAATAATTTATCATTCATTAGTTATCTTGACAGCCGAACATGCTTATTATTTGACCTTTTGATAAAGCGTAATACATGGTGTTTAGCTGTCATCATAGAGGCATCTATTGAAGCTCTTCCAGCCAAATTGATTCGACAAATAGCATGAGATAACAAATAACTTTCCTAAATTGCCATAGTGAAAATACAGTATCACGATAACCGATGTACGATCCAATGCGTACAAAGAAAGAACTGCTTAAATGGCAAAATACATTATTGGTGCATTAAATATCTCCTACATAATTTGAGTTGTGAATCCTCTGCCAGCTTTGGAATTTCGGCAAAAGAACTGGAAGATCTTCTGGCGCAATTTCTATTTCATTGTGTATGATGCCACTTCTTTTTCATATCATCTAATTTTGTTTCAATGCCATATTCCAGTGGTTCTTAACCGGTGGTGCACGCACCCCTTAGGGGTGCAAAATTGTAATTTTACAAATTCACGTGTAGCTAGCAAAATAAAAAACTAATCTTAAAAATTCATTTTGGTTAGTAAATTTTTTATTCCCTAAACATTTTTTAAATATGTTTGTATAATATAAACCATAGAAACAAATTAATTTTTGTATTTTTTCTACAGTTACAAAAATTCAAATGCGTTTCTAGTTTCTATAGTGATTTTTATATTTCCTCGAAATTTTTTGACTATTACAAGTTTGAATTTTTGTGTTGAATATTAAAAGTTAAATATTAATAATAAAATAATTAATACAAGTTAATTTTACAAGTTTAGTTGAATATTTATATTCTAATTATTAGAATATAATTTGGTACATTAAAGTCAAATCCAAAAGGTAAGCTAAAATATAGCAATAATATATAGAAGTTTAATATTTTTTTAGTGTTTTATTCAAAAATTTAATTTAGTTTACGCCATGTCAAAGAAACGATGTTGGAATGACGATTATGTTCGTTATGGTTTTACATTTACAACGGAGAAGGATGGAACGCAGCGACCACAATGTATTCTGTGCTGCAATAAATTTTCAAACGCCAATTTCAAGCCGTCGAAACTAAATGAGCATTTTACGAAACAGCATGGTGGTGTAGATGCTGGCCATGATTTTGAAATCTAAACGAGTAAATATTAAAAGTTATATATATATATATATATATATATATATATATATATATATATATATATATATATATATATATATATATATATATATATATATATATATATATATATATATATATATATATATATATATATATTATATATATATATATATATATATATATATATATATATATATATATATATATATATATATATATATATATATATATATATATATAATAGAAATTTTTTCTGCATTTACATCTTTTATTTATTAAGCAAATTTTATTTATAAAAATATGTTATAATATTTATTATATTTACATTAACTTTGTTGTAATTAAAAATTCATCCATATCAAAATTTAATTTTTGTATATTTAAAAGAAGATAAATTCATTAGATTTATGGCTTGGGCAATTATTAAAATATTTGTTAAATTGATTGACAATTTCTTGGTCCGCTCCGTCAATCTCATATCTAGCTTCATAGGACTATATGTTGGTAGGGGTATACCAAGGGCCTGCTGTGGGTTTTGCAGGGCCTTGGGAAAATATTATATGCGGGGAAGAAATGATACATAAACGTAATTTTATCAATTTATTTAATGAAATATTTATTCCTTCAATATATTCAATAATATGCATACATAAACATAATATTTTTTATTCTTAGTTCGTACAAACTTTTTTTACTGCTAATTTACTGATAATTACGTCTTGTTGCATAGTTGATCTTAGCTAATTTTTAATTAACTTTAATTTGGAAAATCTGCGTTTGGCGGAATTTACTGAAAGAGACGTTGTTAGCATAATTCTTAATGCTATATATGAAACCGCGGGACCTCGGGGAAAATCTGAGCCGGCTGTAGATCTATCAATGAAATTTTCTTCAGTGACATATTTTAGTCTAGTAACTGTAGTATTCTCTGGGACAAACATATCCGGCATTTTTCCATTTTTTGACATCTCTTATTTCATGTAATGTAACATTTTCTTTTGCTAAATTATTTTGAATTTTCTGAACAAAAGTGATGTAGAATCATTAATTATGAAACGTTCCAATTTGCAACGCACTTTTTGTTTACCGAAGTTCATTTTAGTTGACGTCACAACTTTAAAATTCAAGACTGTTTCGATAATTTAATGATAATTTATTTTGGCCATTCACTTTTATATAGCACGTTATTATAATCTTTTATTTCAATTTACCTACTTTACGTAATGCTTTCTTTATCAGTCCCTAAAGACTTTCATTTAGGATTTTGAAATTTTTAATCAAATATGAATGCATGATATATTTATCAAGGCAGACGTTCCTAATCTGTGATACACCTACTGATACTTGTACTCAATAAGTGATGAATTAATAATGAAAACAATATTTTGTGTAATTTATTTTCTATCGATCACATTCAGCGTAAAGATATATAGTACATGTTCATGCTTGCAAACGGTTAGACGGCACAACAGAGCATATGAGACAGACAAATGCGAAAAATTCATGGCTCGACATGGTAAGGGAATCAATAAAATCACTTAACAACATCCATGGAATAAAAATAACATTCCTTCACAAAGGAAGCTCCGTGGGCTCTACTATAAAAGCCAACTCAAGCGAAAATAATAATGCTTTGTTTCGTTATATTAATAAAAGTTTACTCTTTGAAAAATCAGTTGATAATTTAGAAAATCTTTATTGTGGTGGTGTTAGTCACTTTTCTGCCCGACAAAATCTTAAGGAGAGTCAAGTGAAAAAAAATTCATTACTTAAATATCTAGGATATTTCCATAGGATTCAATATTCCCGGTAAGCCACGATATTATAGTAACAGATACACTAACTTAAAAAGATTGGAAACTTCGGTACGAAGGTATATTTGTATAAAAATTGTATATTTTCAGTAAACAATTTGTATATAAAACTAACATTTTTGTATCAACCTAATATTTAGTAACTAAAACACCGATTTCTCCAAGAAGTTAATACACTAGAGCCTCGAGTTGCGTCGTTAATGCGTTCCAATAAATCGCGACGCATCTCGAAACAACGCAATTCGAATTTTAATTTTGTATACATTTGTATTTGTTTTTATATAATAGGTTCCGATAAAATCTGAAATCCATGTTTTTAAAAAAAAATTAGCTATATTGCTACATATTTAAATAAAAAATAGGTATGAATAGATTAACTATTATTTAATAAGTTTTATTAAACCAAAAACTAATGCAAACATTAATAGAATTTTAAAATAATGTAAAATAATGAAGCAACATAAATTTATAGAATTTATTCAGATTCTTGTTCATACGTTGGTTCAGGACTTGGCGTTTGCTTTTCTTTTGGTTGTTTTATTATAAAATTATTCAGAGTTATTTGAACTGCCTTTTGTTTTTTATCCAAATAAATTTTTTTATAACAGCTGATGGAGGCCTCTACAGCTTGAGTAACCTTTGTACTTTGATCAGTATCTGGATCTTCTGCAACAAATATTTCTAATGCCTCAGATATTAATTTAATTGCTTTCCCCATACCCTTTGTTGTTAATTGTTTCACTTCTGGTACTTCTACGGAATTGTCGTCATTCTCATAAATATTTTGAGCCATTTCAATTAAATCTGCGGTAATAACATCAAAATCGAAATCATCGAAATCGGCCTCGTCCAATCCTTCGAAATGAGCTTCTTGGGCTAAGTTAACTATTTCTGCCCGAACTAATGGCACATCGTCAACTTCTGTAAAAGTTGCTGTACATTCTGGCCATAGTTTTTGCCATACACCAATCATACAAGAGGATTTTACTTCTGCCCAAGAATCACCAATATTTTTAACAGCTTTCAATACATTGTAGTTTTTCCAAAATACAGCCATAGAAGTTTCTTCATTTGCATCGGCAGCATGCAGTAGCTGTTTAAATGTCCGGCGAATATAGTATGACTTAAAATTTGAGATTACTCCTTGATCCATTGGTTGAATAAGTGAAGTTGTGTTTGGAGGCATAAATAAAAATTTTACATTATCTGATAGATCATCTATATATGTTGGATGTCCTGGTGCATATTTTAAAAGTTAAATTTTCCCGTTTGCAATAGTTTTTGAACTCAGGAATGGCGCATTTGACCAACCAATCAACAAACAAAGAAACAGTGACCC
>CAUHTR010007894.1:72955-103117 GCA_959609185.1 Schmidtea polychroa
GTTTGCAATAGTTTTTGAACTCAGGAATGGCGCATTTGACCAACCAATCAACAAACAAAGAAACAGTGACCCAAGCTTTTTTATTAGATCGCCAATGCACAGGAAGATTTTTTTTATCAACACCTTTTAGAGCTCTAGGATTCTCAGCCTGATAAACTAACAATGGTTTTAGTTTAAAGTCACCATTGGCATTGCCTCCAAGAAGTATAGTTAGGCGATCTTTACTTACTTTAAAACCAGGTGCAGAAGATTCTGTTTTTGCTATATAGGTTCTTTTCGGTAGACGTTTCCAAAACAAACCTGTTTCATCAATATTAAACACCTGTTTAGAACTGTAGCCACCTTCCTGTATAACAGCCTTCAATATTTTATTAAAATCATTTGCTGCTGTGAGATCTGCACTAGCTGCCTCACCTTTCAAACAAATGTTGTGCAGATTTCCGCGAAATTTAAAACGCTCAAACCATCCACCACTAGCGTTAAATTGTTCATAAATTGCTTTATTCGATATTGGAAGTTTTTCTTGCAGATCATCGTAAATAGATTTGACTTTGGCTTGAATAACCATTTTGCTCAGCGGCATACTTTTTTGAGTTTGATGTTCAATCCAAATTAAAAGTAGAGATTCCATTTTAACTATTAATGCATTTCGATTTATAACAGTACTTTTTAATTGGGAATCTGTTGCTGCTTCATATAATGTTTTGATTTGTTTTGCATCGCGATTGCAGATAGTTCTTACTGTTGTTGGAGCTAGCCCGAGAGCTCTGCCAATGAAAACCGCTTTTTCTCCCGCTTGGAAACGTTGTAAAATATCATGTTTTACGTCCAAAGATATTACTTTTTTATTTCTTTTCGTAGATTTATTTTTTGGCGCAACTCGAAACGACGAAAATGGGACAACGCAACTCGAGGCTCTAGTGTATTACAATTCTTCAATGCATTTTTAAACTTATTATTTGATTCTGCATTAAATATATTAATTAAAATACATTTTCATTCAAACTTTTATATATTATACACGAGACTTTATTTAATGTGTTTTGTATTAGTTTATTAATGCCTGGCTGATTTTTTTGTTGAAATATGATAAAATATCATTATTAATAGAATTCAAAAGAAAAACGATTGTACTTTTTAAATGGGATCAGTGAAGTTCAGAGGAAAGCCCCATTCGGAACAAATTATACACCAGAATTCCAGACAAAAATAGTTGGTTCTAAATATAGAAAAATTGAAGATGAAAGTTGTGTTTCTGCTAGGTTAGATATCATTAAAATGATTTCAACCGTTTAAAATATTATATTTTTCAGAAATTTTAATTCTCAATTTTCAAATGAAGATGAAAATGTCAAAACTGTTATTATTATTATTATTATTATTATTATTATTATTATTATTATTATTATTATTATTATTATTATTATTATTATTATTATTATTATTATTATATAAAACAATAAAGTGATAATTTAAGCCTTTTGCTGCGAATAATGTATTTAATGAAAAAATTTTCGACCATAACATAGTCCTTGTCAATCTCCTGGAATTTAGCAATCTCCTTCCCGAAAATACATTTCTATCTTTCTTTTATTTCCTTTTTCAACATCCAAAAGAAAAATGTCAGATTCAAAGAAGCAATTCTAATCATAAACAGACAGCCAAAAATCGGTGTCAGGACGAAATTACACAAGACGAAATTACACAAGACGAAATTACACAAGACGAAATTACACAGGATGAAATTACACTGAGACGAAATTACACAAGACGAAATTACACAGGATGAAATTACACTGAGACGAAATTACACAAGACGAAATTACACAGGATGAAATTACACAAGACGAAAAAAAATTAGTAGAAAAAAAATTAGTAGAAAATTTTTTATAAAAAGTTTTAAAAAAATTAGTAAAAGTTAAGTATTAAATTTTTAGAAACTTATTAAATAAATTAATATCATTATAAAAGCTTATTTCTCTCTTTTAATATTATTTTTACAATTATATATACAAAATCTATAAAACTAAATTCTATTAGTCTATTGCTTATATTGATATTTTATTCATCAAATTTTCTTCATTGCGCACCATGGATAACTTTGAGTATAGTATCAGCAACAAAGGTGGAAAAATCATTATTTATAAAGGATTTGAGTTTATTCAACATCGTCAAACTATAAAAAAGACTACACACTGGCGATGTTCAAAATTTAGAACTTTAAAATGTCGATCTTTGCTCCACACTAAAGACGACAAGATTATTCGTGAGCCCTCGGAGCATTCTCATGAAAATAAAGTGTTTGAAGCAAAATCACACAAACTGACTAATGCGATGAAAGATAAAATGTCTCACCCAGGTGCAACTGCTCGATCAGTCATAGCAGACAATATAATGACTGCAGCGGATGGATTAAAAATTGGACTACCAAAGAAAAGCTCATTGACAAGGCGTTTAAACGCGTCAAAAGCTAAGACACTCAGGAATGTTCCTGCGATTCCAAATAATAAAAATTTTGAAATACCAGAGATATATGCAAGCTGGGTTATTCATGATTCCGGAGTAGATGACCCAGAACGCATAATATTACTAGGTCACAGAACACTTCTAGAGTTACTTGTAGTCAATGATCTTTGGCTAGCAGATGGCACATTTAAAGTTGTACCAGAAATATATTATCAACTTTATAGCATTCATGTTCAATATGAATCAGGTGTCGCTTTTCCTTGTCTACTAGCTCTTCTGCCAGGAAAAGAAGAAAGAATTTATGTCAAAATGTTAAATATGTTGCTGGAAATAATTCCCCAGGCACGGCCAAGAAAAATATTAACAGATTTTGAAACTGTGGCAATGAAAGCTTTTCGCAGTGTATTTGAAAATATAGAAACTGGCGGATGTTTCTTTCATTTATCTCAATCTATTCAGCGAAAAGTAAATGAGTGTGATCTTAAATCGTTATATGAATCTTATCCTTCTTTTGCAATACATATCAAAATGTTAGCATCTCTAGCTTTACTGCCAGTCGAAGACGTCGTGGAGGCATTTTTAGAAGTTTCTGAACTATTCGTCGAATATAATGAATTTAGTGAACAAGTTGATCAAATACTCACCTATTTTGAGCTTACATATATTCGAGGTAGGCAGCTAAGAAATGGAATTTACAAAGATCCATTATTTACTATAGTATCTTGGAACCATAGGGAATCAGCAGCAAACTGCGTAGCAAGAACTACAAATTGTATAGAAGGATGGCATTATGGGATACAATCTCTTTTCCAATGTTCCCATCCAACAATTTGGAAATTTCTTAATAATATGATCAAAGAGTTATCATTGCAGCATACAAATTATTTACAGCATTTAACTGGTCAAATAAATCCAGGACGTATTCGTTACACTAATTTAAAACAACGAATTTCGAGAATCGTACTTAATTATAACCCTAATAGACGATTAGAGTTTTTGTGGTCAATAGTTCATATTACTTAACATTAAATGTTTGATTTTATTTTTTTACTTTATCTCTCACTATTCATAAAATAAAAAATTATGTTATTATTAAAGAGAAAAACTAGTAATTTGAATATATATATTTATTAATTATTAAATATTATAATTATTTTTTTACTTAAATTTTTATTATTTTATTATTTAAAATTGTTAATATATTCATTGCTAAATTTAATACTTAACTTTTACTAATTTTTTAAAACTTTTTACTAATTTTTATATTAAAACTTTTTATTAAAATTTAAACTATTTTTTTTAATTTTGTTTCTTACTATTTTTTAGTGTAATTTCGTCTTGTGTAATTTCATCCCGTGTAATTTCGTCTCAGTGTAATTTCATCCTGTGTAATTTCGTCTCAGTGTAATTTCATCCCGTGTAATTTCGTCTTGTGTAATTTTGTCATGTAACCCAAAAATCAACACTAAAGAAGAAATCAATGAAATCATGAATTTTGTCTGTTGTCATTGACCTTAAGAATATCTGATAATATATAAAAAATAAAAAATATCATAAATTAAAAAAAAGTAATAATTAAAATAATATAGAAAAATTTTAGGAAATATACTTTCAAAAGATAGGATTTAAAAATCAAAATTGACACATTTATTGAAACATTTAAATCGCGTATATAAATGGCTTTATTTTAAAATATTTTGAAATATTTTATTAGGCGTCTAGTAGCTATTTATAGAAGCTTTAAAAAATTTAAAGGTTTTAGTTTTTGTCATTTTGAATTTTAAATGATATTTATTTAATTTTAATTTTAATTTTAAGTAAAATTTTAAAAAAATCCAGAAAAAGGAAGTATATCATTATATTATATTATATTTATAACCAATGAGAATTAAGAAAAAGGAAATAAAAGAAAGATAGAAATGTATTTTCGGGAAGGAGATTGCTAAATTCCAGGAGATTGACAAGGACTATCTTATGGTCAAAAATTTTTTCATTAAATACATTATTCGCGGCAAAAGGCTTAAATTATCACTTTATTGTTTTATATTATTATTATTATTATTATTATTATTATTATTATTATTATTATTATTATTATTATTATTATTATTATTATTATTATTATTATTATTATTAGATAAATAACAAGCCAGTTTTACCTCCTATTTTTTCCGAAAGAGAAAGAAATTATAATCTCTCTGAATTGGTAGCACTGTTGCCCCCAGGGAAAGATTTACCGAACAAATCTATATCTCTCCGAAATTATGAACAAATTTCACTAATCAACATAGCCAAGATTGAAATCCGTGACATACCCGACTTTATTGCTAATCTCAAACGTATTTATTTAATGATAGCTAAAATTGACATTAATTTGACCGGATTGTGCAGCTTCAAAGAGTTTGTTGACGCGTGTTACCATAACAATGTAAGCGTGATTGGTTGTCTCTCTCGGAATAATGATGGCTTTAGGTCCACGTCTCTCTTGACCTCCTCAGAGTCATCTCATCGTTATTTATAGTTTCAAGCCGTGACGATGTACAACTTGTGAATTATGAAAAACCCATTTCATTTTTGGGGGCAATTTACAATAGTTTTCAAAGTGAAAAAATGTAATTTCTTATAGATAAATTAATAATTGTTTAATTATCTTAAATTATTTAATTGAATAACTTGAGAGATGTTACGGAATGTTCAGAATAACTTTAAAAAGATCTTTTCTAAAAAGACATTATAAAATCAAATTGCGTTAAATTTTTTTTAATAAAAAACGAATTTCTCATATCGTTTTAAAAGTGGTATTTTTAATGTATCCTTAAAGTGAGACTTTATGGCAGACTAATTCCGAGCTTATTTGAAACTTATCGCTAACATGTAAGAAACTTTACTCCATCCGAAATTGAACTTAACAACTTTGTAAACAGATTTCATAATCTCACTTCTACACCACCAGGTCGTATAAAATATGTTAATTTTTATACCGCTCTTATGAAATGTAAATAAACAAATTTAATATATTACAAACTAGGCATGGGCGTAGCCACGCCCGGGTTGCACAGACTTTTCAAAAATAACAGTCTTTATTTTCAGTCCATTGAAAAACAAATGAATCATTGCGTTTGCAGCATCGCCGGTAATAGGTACGTATTTTGTAATATTGCGACCAAGACTGTATTACGCAAAGCCGTATCCCCTAAAACAACAATGTTGTGGTCTTTTAGTAGCAAAGCGTGTTTCTACACTTAAAGTTAATAAACCAATCACATCACGCCTATCAATTAAACAGCAAGCAAGTCACAAAAAGCAGACGATTTTGCAGACGACTATTACTTAGAATGAGTAAATGTGACGTAATGTTTGTCCTATTTTATTAATAAACAAATAGGCAGGATATAATATGATTGTCCAATCAGCGACGAATAAAACATCTCGAATAAACTGGTAATGAATAAAACATTCAGGCATACGCAACGTAGTAATGCACTTTAATTTTGTGAAATTTGAATATTATACTGATAAGTATTAAGTAAAAATTTGTAAATAAGCAAATAACTTTAATTTTAATAAGATAAATAAAAAAAATCTACAATAATTTAAAAAAAATAAAAATATTGTAACCATGGCCACTCAAGACCGAAGAAAGAAACGAAAAAACGATGAGTTAGCAATAACGTCATCGGGGGTGCATAAATTGTCAGCGTAATGTAACTAGGTACATGAAAAACTCCTATTAGTTTCGAGTCATCAAACAGATGTAAACACTATTAAAATTTGCAATGGCATTCGATAGATGTAAGTGATTAATTAAAAATTATCAAATGGTTTCTAATTTTCGGATGATTAACTAAATAAATTAAAGTTTTTAAAGAATTATTACTAGCTTATTAATTCCATTGAATTTCTGAGTTTTTAAATAATTTTATTTTCTCTTTTTTTGAAACTGATTAAAAATTTTTTTTATTATTTTTCACTTTAATTACTTAAGTTACTTAAAAATTAATATATATTAATACTAAGTAAATATTTTTAAAAAAATTTTTAAATATATTTAAAAAAATTTTAAATATATTTCTAAAAATTTTTTCGGTAATTTTATATGTATATATTTCACTTTAAAATATTTAGTAAATTATTTAAGATTTATTTTATATTTAATTTATATATATGCAATATTTTTTGAATTTTGAATTTAAATCTATTTTATTTTATAAGGAAGAGCCATTCTAACATTCACTTTACAACATATTTTAATATTTATCCCTTCATTGGCATTAGGAATTGAAATATCGATAATTGATAAACCGATTTATCGAACAAAAATATCATTTTAAAATTATTCTAAATATTATCGGTAATTCGATAACTAAACCAACACACATTTTTCAATTTCTGAAAAGTTTTTGGCAGAGAAGATAGAAAATTTTATAGATTCACCAAACGTAATTGATAATGGCTAAAGTGGCATTTAATAAAATTCAGTCAATTGTGTATTGTCTTAATGTTAATATTAGCGGTAATGTTTAATGTTAAATTCTGTAATTAAATGATTTTTTCTCTTCTTTATTTAATATAAATAATTTTTAAATAATTTTTAGATTTTATGATAAAATAGGTAAGACATTTATATATACAAAAACTATATATGTCTTGTTTCAACAAATATTTGATGTAGAATATTTTAATGTGATGATAGTAATTTCTCAAAATACTATAATCTGGTTTATGAAGTTCTTCATTTACTGCTTGGTATATTACATACAATCTATTGTTGAAGCTCATTCTGCTAAATCTATGAGTTGAAAAGACATTAGCCCTTTCTCAATTTTTAATTTTACTAAGTACTCTCTCGATGAAATTTACAAATGGGTTAGTACCAGAGATATTCTCATATGTATTCATATTTATTCGTTTTAAAATTAAAATTTTGGAGTTTAGTAAGTGTCATTAAGTTTAATCAATGTCCTATTGCATTTAATTTTTATTATTGAGATTTTGTGAATCGCGTTTTTGTGAAGGTGAATTTTACTATCCGACTGTAGTGTAAGCCATTATTTAATGTCATGGATTTATTTGAGAGCCAGTTTTGGCTATGACACACACACTCATTTATTATAGATAGGTTTTATTTATATTTATTATTTTATTTTATAAGAACTTTCAATTTTCACCTCTGATTTCGTTTCAATCGACATTGAATTTATTAAAAAATTGACTATAAATCAGAAAAAATGTCGATGATTTTGATATTCTCAAATTTTCGGCATATCTACCATTTTTATTTTATTTTATATACATATAGAATTACTTTTGTCACACTATACCTTCAATAAAAATATCAAAAATAACTAAAATTCGTGTTAAATATTAAACAAAATTTTATTGATAATGTTCAAAGAATTGAAGATAAATAAATGGCCTGAGTTCCTATTTTATTAAACAAAAACCATTCAATTATCCGAGTATTTGTCACTTTAAAGAACTGCTTGTTAATAATGGCAACCCTATTGTAAAATAAAACAAAAAACATTATTCTCTCAATATTTCATTCAGTTTTGTAATAAATCCCAATTGACTGAAAACAAGAAAATAATATTTTTTAACATTTTGTGTACCAGAAAAATCAATAAACTAAATCTGAAAATTATTTCTTGAATTAAATTGGAATTAATAAAAATAATAAATTTTTAATCATAATAATAATATTTTATTTCAAAACTGGCAGTAAGAATTGATCATTTTTCATAGAAATCTTTGGAATATTGATTATACTAATGGAATTCTATTATTTATTCTAAATGACATCTGCAGAATTTCAATGCAATTGATCCTGTTGAAACAAATTTAATTAAATCATGTAAAAGTCAATTAGTTTTTTTATTTACATTTAGGAAGTTATTTTTTACATTTATTTTAAAGAAAATGATTTAATAATTTTCAATATTTTTTTTCAAATTTATTGTATATTTTATTATTTAAAATATTAATTAAAAATTTTGAACATAAAACTTATTATTATTGATTAAAATAATTAATAAATACTTATTCAAATATGCTTCAATGATATTAAAAAGATATCATGATAAAATATATTTAATTAATAAACAAAAAATAAATTAAAGAATTATTAAAAAATTATTGGTAGTCTTCCAATATCCAATTTCTAGAACAGTAGAATAATATTTTTTATTCAAAACATTTTAATTTATTTAATTTAAATTAAATGCGCAGAAAACTTAAAAAATAATTAGCTCAAAAATTTTAGTAAACATATTTTTAATCAAATAAGAAATTGTACAACGAACCCTCATATAACACAATTAATTCGTACCGTATTATATGATTTAATTGAATGGTTTAATATGGAAGCTGAATCTTAAGACGGGGGGGGCTGGACACTTAAATTTCCAAATGCCATTTATTCACAAAAAGGAATCTAAAGGCATTCAACGAATGAAATTAATAAAAATAAATAAATAATAAATAATAAATAACATTTTTGAATTTTGACTTTAATGACTTATTTTAAATATAAAATTTATTTTTTATTTTTTATATTTCTACACTTTAGAATTCACATAAGAGTATATTATTGTAATTTATAATCGTATTTGTTTATTTGGATTAATAATTAATTTTTATGCAAAACAGCGTTGAACTTGTTAGCCATAGTTTGCTTGTTGAAAGTTTTAATCTGTTGATTCCGTCATTTTTAGTGTTCATACTTCGTGGATCTTTGGGCAAATATTTGCACATAGGATGTACACGACCAGTCTTAGAAGAATCCAAAAAATGTTTACGCCTAAGGCCCCATTTTCAGTAAACGTGTCACTGCTCTCTTAAAGGCCTTGTCAACCAGTGAACATACTTTGTTGTGAATTTGTTTTAAACTAATATAAAAATATATAAATTTTATTACAAGTTTCAAGATGATAATTTAAAATTCAAATGAAATTATTACAAAATTATTATTTAATTCAATCATTTACAGCTGGTAATTCAAATTGTGCATTGCTTTTTTAAAATAAATACAAATATTAACAAAATTTTAGATTATTTTTTTAAACTACTTTCAGGTCTCCAACTAGAAACCAGTCACCCTTGAGAGAAAGTTATCGTGAATCTGCTGAACATCCTCTGTATTTCCACGACGAAGATTGCATTGATCTCCAATCAACCGAAAGAATGTTAGTTATTATAATATTAACTAATTGTATTATTTTTATTGTTAATAACTCATCTTTATTTTGATATTAGAAATTTAAATCTTTGTATAAATCTTTCGAAAAGATAAGAAAATTTCTTTTTTCATAATTATCTCTTAATAGGAAGTACACAAAAAGGATTTGTATGATATTTTTAATATAATGGAATTTAAAGACCATAGTCTGGATATCGTTTTTACAAGCAAATATTCACACTTGTTCGGTATACAAAGACAGACTTTAAATGCTGATAAACGATAACACCATATACATCAGCGGTCCTCAAATCTTTTTTGTACCACAAAGAAAATAGTTGTTAGTGTATCCTTATCGAAAACACTTGTTAAAAACGTAATTTGTTTAATAAGTTCATTCATAAAGAATGTTCAAATTCTACTAGAAATCTTATTTAGAGCCAATAGTAACCACTGAACACAAAACGAGATAAGCAGTATATGTGAAACTAGTTTCATCAATCATAAAATACAATATTTCTTAAATATAATTTCCTTGAATTTTTCTTTTGAATCTTTCTTTCGCTTAATTATGACATAACATGTAAATGTTTTATTCATATAATTCCAAAATAAAATACACCTTTCTAAATCATCATACCAACAATCTTTATAAATTCTATTAAATATTTTTATTAATTTAATTAAAAATTACGTTTTGATAAAATTTACCAATAAAAATACCAATAAAAAATGCATTTTAAAAATTCACTCCAAATCAAACATCATAAAATCCAAAAAAATTAAAATGAACTAAATTTCAAAAAGACATTGTTCGCGTCTGTTTGCGCACACATAAAAAAGCCCACCTCCAAAACCAACTCGCACACAGACGCAAATTAACGTCAGGATTAACCATAATGGGTAATTAATCATTTTATTGAATCATAAAATAAAATTTATGAAATATGAAGAGATTTATAAAATTTTATTTTGAAAATATTAATGTAGTGTCTCTGACTTCCACATTAATAAAAATATCAGCTTAATAATTAAACTTAAAATATATTATTAAATTAATTAAATTAAAGTTAAATTAATTATAACTAAATTAAATAAAGATTATTGTTTAAATAATCTTTTCATTTAAAAAAACAAACGATATAAAATAATTCATGCATCAATCGACATCTCAAGTGTTAACTCTCATCAAAACCAATAAAGAAAATATGTCAAACATTCAAGAAGCCGAATAAATTCAACCAAATAAATTTTCCTTAGAATACTAATTCACGATTATCCTGATAAAGTTCGTTACTAGAACGGACTTATTCATCATCTTCAGTTAAAAATAGTTAATGAACAAAGTTATTCCCGATAAAGATTCCAACACTTTCACATCGTACGATACTGGAGTCTACATACTAAAATACAAGTTCATCAACAATCTCAATACAATCGCCAGATCAAGTGCCCATGCTTTCGTGGGAACATTGACTGCTGGAGCAAATATTTCCATAATCGCTTTCAATGTTGTTTACAATAAAATCTTTATTCAAATTAGTTTCATGCCTCTAAAATTAATATAAATTTATAGTAAATCAAATTTATATTTTCATGCTTTTTAAAAATTAATTAAAACTAAATATAATTATATTATAAATGGATAATTTTTATATATTACTTTATGTTTCATCCGTTCAAGAATTTTCGTAAAGCATATTTTCTTTTCTTTTGTTTGATATGTCCTGATAGTATGTTGAATAATCTTAATCTATAGCGAGCCACATTTTTTTTGATTATGAAGTCTTCTTAACTGTGATGATTTTNTGAATTTTCTATAATTAGAAACTTTTAACATAATAATCATGTAACATATTTTGTATTTCTATGGAAAAATAAACTTAGTAAACTCAAAATATATAATCATTTGTCATTTTGACGTAAGCATTTTAAACATGATGCATTTTGCATTTACCCAGTGTTTCTGACTTCATGCCACTAATAAGTATGTATTTATCTCACTGTGTATGGATTTTTTTGCTTATTGCAGTTTGAATTAGGTAATGATCTATTTTTCTAACTTATTTTCCCAAAATTTGTTCGCAAACTCTTAATAATACAAACTGGGTATATTAAATGTATTTTGAGTGCATTTCATATCAGGCGAGACTCAATAATTCCAATTGATGAAACTGAACTTATTAAGAAAATAAACGATGATGTTGGTTTTTACCCTATTCCTATTCAAAGAATAAGGCTATCATGTCAAAGAAACGATTCTTTTCATAGAGGAACTTTGTCGGCAAAACAAGTTAATTTATTTTGAGATTTAAATTTAATCAAATTTGAGAAAAGCTTGAAGACATTTGTTTTTCGGAAAATTTAAATCTAAGAAAATCTACATTTGAAAAGTTATTGCAAAGAAGCAAATATATGGGAGGAGGCCAATTTAAGTAATTTTTGCTTGATTGAAATAACATTATTATTAGTTTTTTTTAAAGCTGGCAGACATTTGTTGATTTTCTTGAAAAGGTGCAGCCGATTAATACTGGCCTTCAAATACCAAGCAGCAAAATGCCATTAGATTATGTGAAGCAAATACCTGCTCCTGCATCAAGTTGGCCACACTCAGAACCACCTGATATCCACCATGAAATGAGAGGACCAAACTACGATCTTCGAATACCGAATATAAAACATATAAATAAACAGGAGTACATAAAATAATTTTGATTGAAAATTATTTAAAAAGCACATTTCCTATTAGTTTCAGTCAACAACATACACCAGCTCCTCAAACATATGTCAATACAAATAATATAAATTATAATACTGGACGAATTTCGGTACGTAATTTATTTGTTATGAATTAAAGCCCACTTAAAGCAATAATTTTTCTATTTCTATTATCTTCATATTTTCATATGATATAAAACAGAAATCAACACATTGATTTATAGTCTGAAAAACTGAAGATAAATGATATCATTAAAACGGATCAAAGGTGAAGAAATTAAAAGGTTTTAAGTACAATTACTTTAAAAGAGGTTTGCATTTAAAAGAAATTTTTAAATATTTACATCATTGAAAATGTGATAGTGATATATAATATAAGATTCGTCAAAGTTTTTAAAAATATTTTTTTTAAGATTTGACCAGTACCCTTGCGACCAATACCCATTAGGGGTACAAAATATATTGTCGGATAAACTCTGACTATATATAATTATGGTGGCCCGAAAATTCATCGAATTTAAAAAAAATTATTTTAAGATTTGAAATTTGGACAAATCTTCCAGGAACCATATATCTTTTCTTTTTTTACTTTAACTTTTAAACATACATTGTTTGCGAGGTTTAATCTAGAAAATCTGTCTGCATATTTCTATATTTAACATTTATTTCAAATATTTATACTTTTATTAAAAGAGCTTGAAGACTATAAATCAGTAAATATATCCAAAAGATCGATATATTTACTAATTTATAGTCGTCAAGCTCTTTCTAATAAATTCAATGGAAACAAATCAGTGGTGAAATTGGAAAAAAAGTTCTTATAATTTATACTTTTGTTTACAATTCTCAATACTGAGACATATTCGAGAATCCTAATTTAGGAACTATTTTAATTTCAGAACATTGTTTACTATAAAATGACATCTGTAACGACAGTGTTTAAAATTTATATAAAAATATTTATTATAAAACTCTTATTATGTATGAATAGTCAAAGAAAGAAGGCAACGTTTTTATAAAAGAAAATCGCCAAGTATATCAAAATATGGCATTGATATATATTTCGACCGTTTCACAGTCTTCTACAGGCAACAAATCGTATGAATAACAACTAAATGAAAATAAGAATATTCAAACAAATTAACAAATAATAATCGTAATCAAATTGTATCAAATTAAAAAAATATTTTAATAAAACTTTAAAATACATTTTTTAATCATAAAAATTATTTTAATTTTAAAAAAACGTACAAAATTGTTAACATTCTCATACACAACAACAAAGTTAATATAAAGAATAAATTTAAATTAAATTTAAAAATTAAAAATGTTTTTTATACAAAATTTTTTTTACAAACAACATCATCCCAAATATTAAATAAACAAGTAAAATTTGAAATTTTTCAGTGCCGAAAATTCGTGAATATTAAAAACATCGATACATTACTGATTTATAGTCTTCAAGCTCTTTTTAATAAATAAAACAAGTAAAATTATTTAAATATATTCAAAATCCCTGTAGACTGGGCACTTTGAATATTAATTATAGGATTTAAAGATCTAATTAGCAAAGCCTCGCACGTTACTCGTTCCCAGTAATTACTCAAACTCTTCGACAATATCTTAAATCAAAATACTTATTTTTTTACTGGTACACTTCAAAAAATGATCACTACTGTGGGTCAATCCATTCCGTCGGCAATGTTCAAGAACTCGAGTGCCGAGACGATTGGCAGTCTTTCCAAAAATGTGGCATTACACCCACTACTTGAAAATCTGTACACAAGTTCTGAACACAGACCAACTGAAGTTCGAGACTTTTTAGTGAAAATGCTATTAACCTTGCAAGACTTTGAATCAATCCTAAATATATTCTTATCTACATGTTTAAGGATCTTATGTTTAAATTTTCTGAAACTTTCAGAATAAGGTAATGCGAACACATATTTTTGATCAGTGTGCTTAGATCTGATTTTTTCACCTTCCGAAATTGACAACATATTAATTTCAACATTATCTTCAGATAAACCTGTGCAAGGATCATGAGTATTCAATATCCATTTATCAACACTTATCAACTTATTATGTATGTTTGACACATTGTCCTATTATACCAACTAGACTATATCTGATAGTGACACATGTTTCTTTTCTAAAATATTTAATATTTATTTTTAAAACACCATACTTACGAAACAAGTTGGCAAGTTCTTTATTTAGTATCGGTATATAGCGTAGCTTTAAACAAAGACTAAATTGCAGGATCTACAGTTTAAAGTGTCAACAAACCATTTGACAGTCGCATATAATTAATTCGATTATATTATATATTTTTTTGGTTAATAGGCAAATAATAAAAATATTAAAATTTGCACAATTTTTCATAGCAGAATGTCATATTTATACAGAACATTGATGTTCTAAATATCATTATTCACAATTTATTTTCACTTTATATATTTTTTAAAAGAAATTGGCAACAAAATTTTACTGTCCATTTACTATGAAGAAACGATTATATGTAACAAGGTTATAACCCCAGAGGACAGCCAGTTAAATACATCACTATTTTATTCTGACATAAGGACTATACCCTACTAGATAGGCATGGTTGAAAGAGGTCAATCAACTTTAATGAGGATATATTGACAGCTATAGTTGAAGAAAATTCACTGATAACAATTAAAGAATTGGCCTATAAATACAGTATGGCTCCTTTAATCATTAACCGTCAATTTAAAAAGACAAAGTCTCAAACGTAGGAAAATTATTTTATGCCTGTAACTTTACAACAGTGTGCTATTCTTCCTGAATATATCAGATGGTGAAATGGATATTATATTGGGATATTATGCACGTTGTCAAAATGAAAGTGTTCTCTTTCCTGAAGACAATATACCAATACAAATTTCAAAAAATTAACCTTAGGAATTAAAAGAAATATTCATCCGCATAATTTATGTGACTTTACTCCACATGATTGCAAATTTTTAGGACTTTTCAAAATGAACTTTATGTGAAAATTCGAAAACCTAAGCCTAAAAAAATTTATAAAGGAAAAAGCGAAAATTTGTTAAAAAGGTGGGAAACCTTTGAAGAAAGTGATGGAGAATATATTATTATTTACTAATTGTTGTTGATATTTTCAAATATGTTAAAAGAACCGCATTTCCCAGGAGGGGATGCACATTTAATGCGAATGTTTTATGTTAAAGCCTTGAATTAGTTAGGTTTTGAGCATTTTTAAATGTATTTTCTTTTAATTTGATTTATGATTTAATGTTTTTATTTACGTATTTAATATGAATTTAGGCGGATAATTATTTGCAGAATAAGAATACCGTAAAAGAGGCAACACACGAAGAGCCGTGGTTTAACAAATTTCTTAAATTTGTAGACCTGATTTACATCAAAGACGTCAATAGCAAAGGTTAGGTAATCACAAGAAAAAGAGCTTTTAAAAGTTTTTGTGTAGGAATTCTTCCAACAAAAGAATTATTTGAAATTTCAACAGTTTTAAATGAAAAATTGGGGTTGAACTTCAACACCACTGAACTAATTTCTGCATTAGACGGATCATCAGTTGATCAGGACAGACAATTCAGTAACATTAATTCATTCTTGAAACGAATTGCAGTTAGATCAACAAAATAATATTTAATTTTTATATTTTCCTTTTAACCTCTAGTGCCAATATCAATAAAATTATATCTCTTTTATACATGTTAGACGTGATTTTGTTATTTAATCAATTTGTTTTAAATGCACTCAACTTGATAATATGATATTTTGTTTAAATCTATCAATATTAATTTTTGTTTCAATTAAATATTTTAAACCGTTAAAATGTCAGTTTTTTATATTTATATTAATTAGCGTTGCATAAAACAGTTCAATTGCATCCGAAGATCGCTATTTTTTCACTAAAAAAAATTAACAAAAGTTAATTATACTGCATCATTGAGTAAGTAGAGAAACAATCAGAGTAGTGGTATTTCACTGTCGACCGAAGTCTCCCACTTATGCTACACCTCTAAAGTTTCCCTACAAAGTCGGACTAGAGTCAAGCTCAACAGGGTCTTCTTTCCCCGCTATAATTTCCAAGCCCGTTCTCTTGGCTGTAGTTTCGCTAGATAGTAGATAGGGACAGTAGGAATCTCGTTAATCCATTCATGCACGTCACTAATTAGATGACGAGGCATTTGGCTACCTTAAGAGAGTCATAGTTTTAATTTGATATAAAATTTGAATATATCTCGTTTTATCATTGGATTGGCTATACTTAAACTTGTCCTAACTTTTTTTGTTCATCTCAAAGTGACCACCGTTTATATCCGTACTCAAATACTTTTCATTTCATGTTCGTGAAAACCATTCATTCTAGCAACTGAGATAACCTGACAACCAATTCAACTTTCATTATAACATTTTATTTTTTTAAATTATTTCAATTCTCCAAACTTTTTAATAAAGATGAGATTACAGATAAAAGAAATAAGTATAAAGAATTTATTCCGTAACACACTAACCTCTCCCTGGTTGTTTACTATGTTATTGTAACACATCACCTTTATTATAAGAACGAGATTGATTAAGTATGAGTGTTTCGACCAGTCAGAGGGGGGAATGACGTCTACCTCTGACTGGCAGTTTTTTTTTGTTGAGTTTTCTCGCGGCTGTGTGTAGAATTATTGTGATATTGATGTGCGCACACAGACGCGAAGAATTGGTATATTTTTTTATTGTAAAATTAATGGATTTGTTGTAAATTGATTTTTTATAGAGTTTTCTAGAATTTGTTTTACCAGCTGAATTTTTGTGAATTTTTAAAAAAGTGGATTTAGATTTTTCTGGAAATGGCTCTATTCTCAATAACTGATGCATTTGCAAGAAGGTGTGATCTTTTAATCTGACAATTCATATCTTCAAATTAAATACCAAACATTTAATTGTTAGGCTGCAGTTTGACAGGACTCTATCATACCTGTCAAACTCGGTGATTTTGTTTTCTACTATAATTATTAATGTTGTCAACCAATATTTTTAACTAATTAATTAATAAATATTAACGTAATTACACTACTTATAAATCCACGTTAATTTGAAATGAATTTATTTGTTTTTATCTGATAATACTTTTGACTCATGAAAAATATTGAATTTTCATATTTTTTATTACTTTTTGTACATTTTTAAATTTTACTTAATTTTATGTATTAAAATCTTTATTTACAATCATTAACAAAATTCAAACAAATGCTTTTTCGTCAAAATGACAGTTTTTAAACATACTGTTTAAACATATTTGTAAATTCGCGAAAAATTTGTAAATTTTGAAAAACCAATTTTCCAAGGTCATTAATCAAATAACAATTAATTATGGCCATTAAATTCTCACATTTCCTTTCCGCATCTTTTGAAACATATTTATATTACATTGTTAATATTATCGTAAAATTTATGGATAAATTGTTGTTTTCACATTTATGCAAATAACATTATTACCCAGATGATATTGAAAATTTAGGCAAATTTGTCGGTATAAAAATTTTAAAATAATATTTTATAGATTTGTTAAGAATTTGCTGAAGTTAAACTGAAATTAATAAGTTTATTTAAGATTATTTAAAAGACATTTTTTACATAGTTTTAAACAAAAAAATATTTTATTGTTTTTAATAAATTATATAATAAGATTTACCTTAATAAGTGCGTACATAAGAAGGCGTCAGATAACAAAAGTGCAGTTTGTAAGAGTGGCGATTTATAAGACCTCTCGTTAATAAGGGCGTTAATTAAAACGCACATCCGAATTGGAAGTAATTCAATAATAATAATAAATTTTACTTTGAAGGATTGAATAAAATTAATTCGATAATAAAAAATACAGTTACACTAAAAAGTATATAAGCTATCTAATAATTTTAAATTCTCATTATCATAAAAACGATGGCTTTTGAATTTGTTAAAAGTCAAAATGGAAAAGATTTTCTTGTAGTTGAAAGCTGGACATGTCGCAGTGAGAGAATTCCAAAAGGCAAAACATTTTGGAAATGCACAGAATATCGGAAACAGAAGTGCATGGCATAGTGTCAAACGGATGATGGCCAAATTATAAGAAGACTTGGTACACACAATCTTGTTCCTAACATTGCCAAAGTCGAAGCACAGAGAACTCTTGAGGAAATAAAGACTTGGTTGGTACACTGGAACTCATCAACTTATGGCAAACGCATCTGCAACTGTGAATGAAGCAGTTGCTGGTCAATTACCACCAGTCAGGAGCATCAGGAACAGAATTAAAATAATTCACCATCAAGCTCAAACTCCTCTACTAACACCGACAAATCTGTGGGATGTTGCAATATAGATTGTGGATTCTTGATAACACTACGTGGGGAGAACTTCTTTTTACACGACACTAGTTCGGAAAAACATCAAACCATAATATTTTCTACACAACGAAATTTAGATTTGATAGCTCATGAAACATTAAAAGTTGCCTCTCCTTTATTCTAGAAACTCTACGCCATTATGTTAAATATCATAATGTAATTCCAACGGTATTTGTGCTGATGAGCAAACGAGGCGCAGATATCTATGCTGCATAATTATTTTATTTGTTATTTAATTTAAGTGTCATTTTTTTGCATATAAAGGATGGTACAGATACGTTCCGGCACCTTGTTTTCCAGAAACAAAGCACTGGGGATACCATTTAATAAATAGTTTTTCATAAACTATTACTGAAATTTAGAACAAATGATTTTCAATTTATGAAATAATAAAATGCTACTATGGAATTTAACAGACAATTCTATTTTATCTTATCTATTGTTTTATATTGAATACTTTATATCTCATTGGGAAGTCGCAATTGGTTTAGTAAGTTTGACATAAATTATCTTAAATAGGATTTTTTATCAAATTTGCACAAAACGCCATAATCAACAAGTCGAACGTGTGATTTTATTATGTCGCCATAGGAAACCTTTTATACATGAAACGTATTACAACCAACAACCGTTGGAATTATGTCTTTCTTTACAAAGATCATTTGTTTAATTATAAACCATTTGTTCTCATTTCCTTCACATTTTGGATTTCTATTGTTTTCCTTGTCACTCTAATGGTGCTGAGTTTCCCTAAAAACCAAAATGGTTTTACCAGCAGAAATATTCTACAAAGCGTTGAAAATGTTTACTACTATATTAATTGCACGAACACTACTACATTTCCGAATACTTTGTCGGTATTTTGGGAAAATTGTGATTTTGAAAAATCAACGAACCTTACAGGCGTTTGGATAAGTTTGTATATTCTGATTACAATAATAATTTTCATTGGTAAAATCGAATTGTAATAAAATTAATCATTTATTAAAGATAATCATTCAGGTCTAGCAGTAATATTGCGATGATTTCTTTGTTCCGTCTTTAGAGATTATGTCAGAGAAATTAAACCTGTCTCCAGATGTAGCTGGAGCAACCTTTATGGCGGCTGGAAGTTCTTCACCGGAGCTATTTTCTTCAATTATTGCGGTGACTTTTGAGTCTGATGTCGGAATTGGAACAATTACTGGGTAAGAGTAAATATTTATTTGTTTATTTCATTGTTTATTATTTTTTTCAGGTCAGCTGTCTTCAATTTGTTGGTGATAATTTCTTTATCAGCCGCTGTATCTAAATCCGTCCTTAACCTTGACTGGAGACCCATTACGAGAGATAGCGCATTTTATTTAATCTCAATTGGCTGGTTAATTTTTTCAGTTCATGATACAATAATAAATGTAAAATTTTGAGGAAATATTTTATTTTTTATTTTTCACGTAGTGGTATGATGCAGTGGTCATGCTGCTCATTTATGCCAGTTACATAACATTCATGGTTTTTAATACGAAAATTATGAAGCGATGCAACAAAAATTGGGATCAATGGTTATTTATTTATAATTTATAATTATCAAATTATCATTAATTTTTTAATATTTTTCGTCAAATAGAAATTTAATATAAATAAAGAAATGCTAATTAGTCTGATCAAGTGTGACGCAATATTAATTTTACCAGTAATATATTTACTGTTTTACCTTTCTCACTCCACTAACATTTGAAGAGCTTTATTTTCATATGCATTTGATAAAATATTTCTTCAAAAAATGTAGAGAAAATAATACTTACTTTATATTAATTATATTTTTGTTAATCATTCACTTGGACTTTCTGTGTATTAATATTCGGCAAAAATATGAACTTCGATATTTCCATTAATGGTGTCCATTGCCAAAATATTCAAAACTTTCCAATAATCTTATATCATGTCATTCTTTAATACAAATCGTGCTATTATTTTTGTTTCATGGAATCCATAGTAAATATTTGAAAAGAATAAAATCTAAATGTCCACCAAAGATCACCGAAGTGACCTACAATAAATCGTTTTTGAAATATTAAATTTTTAAATATTAAAAATTTTAAATATTTAAAAAATTTATTAATTTTTTTTAAAATTATGTTTATTATGCTTAATATGTTTTATACACTATGAAAAATTAATTTATATCACATAATATTAATATTGTAAATCATGATTTTTTCATAAGTTTGTACTTAATTGAAATAAATTTTAATTAATTTAATTAATATTGTAAATATAAAAAAAGTAAACTGCATCCAAGAATTGGCAAAATTATTTCCATTTAAATAAATATTTTTTGGACCAGGTGCATAAACTGGCCCAAATATATACTAATTAAAACTTGAAAAAAAGAGTGTTTTGTTATTTTTTTAATAAAACATTATTTTCTCGTTATATAACATTTTTTACATTTATTTTTTCTTTAAAAGTTTTACAAATCGTATATTTTTATTTTATTTTTTTAACAGTTGGATTAATGCATTTCTCACTGCAGGTGAAACCAGAATTTCCTTAATGGGAAATCTTATTGTAATTTTTGTAAATCCTATTTTTGTAATTTTTCCACAAATTTTTAATACATTTTAATATTAATTTTCCAAGTAACAATAACAAATAAAGGTTTTTATTTACTCGTCTAATGAGTTTATATATAATGTTATTTAATATAATGTTATTACGATAAATTACGATAAAAATTACGATAAATGATAATTTTGACTTGTTTGCTTCAAATTACTTCAATTTACAATATGCAATAAGGATTGATTGTAAAATTAGAGAATCGTTTTTTTAGATAGGAACAGCAGATCGAAAAATAGAAACTAGTCTTGAGATAAATGTTGAAACGATTTTCAATGTGAAAGGTTAAAATATTAAACATGTAAAAAAGACAATGTTGATTCTTTTGCCGTAAACAATTCGAGTTATTCATTATAAACTTTTAAATCACGGGGAAATCGCTAACTTTGGAGAAAATAGTGCATATTAAGTGAAATGAAATCATTCAACTTTACCCGATTCACAATTGCAAATAATTGCTTATAGTCAATTCTTGGGAACATTTTGTTTGACAATAATTACTCAATTAAAGTCTTTTTTTTATCTTATTTTATTTAGGCTCATAATTAAATGCAAACTAAATAATTCAATTTTGCACACTATAAAAATAATAGATGCACACTATAAAAATAATTTTTGCACACTACAAAATTAATTTTTGCATACTATAAAAATAATTTTTGCACACTATAAAAAAAGTTTTTGCACACTATATTTTGCACACTATTAAAAAACATTTACACACTATAATTTTAATTAATGAGATTGAAATGCTTAAAAACCCTCAAAATCTATTGCACAAATAACGCTTCTTTTGCTTTGGCTGGGCGACCTCTTTTTCTTTTGATTCCAATTGGGATGTTTTTCATTGCAGGTGGTGGGACTGCCAGCTTCAGTCGAATAGCTAAACCAACAATGTGTTTGCAAAACATTTTTTTGAAGAATGCAGCGCAGTTGCATTCTCCGTTTAGCCAGTCATTTTGATCTTTTGGTAAAATTGTGGGCCAAGAACATAAAGCATTGATTTTAAACTCATCAAAAGTCTCCCAGTTGTTAATTTCATTAGAGCTTTCAGTCAATTCTTTTGCAGCAATGTTGTACACAACTCCACTCTTAGTTGATTTTGGCTTTATGGTTTTTTTCATCTTTGCCCACTGGTAAGAGCTAGTCCACTGTTCCAAGTCAATTTCTTGAAAAGCTTTGATGGTTTTTTATGGTTTTTTGCCCACACCTCTTTCCTATACCGTTAATAAATTATTATATTGCTTATATATCTGTAAAATTATTTTTTAGTAAATGCTAGTAAAAATAGTAAAAATTAGTAAATCTTAAGATTTTAGATAGTGTAAATATTGATAAAATTATGATTATAAAAGGAGAATTCACTTAAATCAAATGTTTCATTTATTTTCTTCATCGTTCACTCAAATTTTTATTTAAATAATTAAATAATATAAAATATAATTTTTTCGATGTATACAATCAAAGAACTTTTTCAACTTCACTGAATCCGAAATTCTATTTTCTTAAAGAATTTTTAGAATTTATTTCATTACTATATAATAATTCAGCTGTTGTCATTCCAAAATTGAACCGCTAAAGGAAGAAGACGACAACGTTAGTTTTAATTTTATTTATAAAATTAATAATAATAATAATAATAATAATAATAATAATAATAATAATAATAATAATAATAATAATAATAATAATAATAATAATAATAATAATAATAATAATAATAATAATAATAATAATAATAATAATGAAATGATAATTTAAGCCTTTTGCTGCAAATAATGTATTTATGAAAGAATTTTCGACTATACGATAGTCCTTGTCAATCTAGGAGATTGACAAGGACTATCGTATAGTCGAAAATTCTTTCATTAAATACATTATTTGCAGCAAAAGGCTCAAATTATCATTTCATTTTATTGTTTTAAATAATAAATGCTGCTACCAAGCAATCATCATTTTAATAATAATAATAATAATAATAATAATAATAATAATAATAATAATAATAATAATAATAATAATAATAATAATAATAATAATAATAATAATAATAAAATAATAATAAAGGTAATTTGAGTCTCATATGAGAAATAGCATTATTTGTGAAAAATAATGTTTTTTTTAAAATTTCATTTATATATAAAAATATTTTTATTATATTTTGTACTGTAAATTAAAATAACTATTTGCATTATCAAATTTAAAGGTTTTACTAAATGAAAATCAAAAATTGTAGGTTTTCTAATTTTGGCAAATTTTATTCGTATATTAAAAAACCGATACGAAATAATTTTTATTAAATATTTACTCGAAACGAGAGAAATATTAATTTAATATTTATCTTCACATTAATCATTGAGGTAAAAGAGAAAATTTTGTTGATTTAATTGCTTTTTGTTTATTTTTTTACTTTAAATTAAAATAAGCATGTTGGGTATAAATTGGTGCTAGATCCAAGACTTTTCGAAAAATAATTTTAAAAAGTAAATTAAAATATATATCAAAATATCGAAAAAATGATTAATAAAAACGCGAAAACGACAAACCAACGAAATATATTTCACGAAAATTATCCTCATCACCAATCTGTCATTATTATCAAAAGAGAAACCAGTTTATGTATGATTTTTATAGATTTTTAAATGTATAAGACAATAAAAAAGAAAATAATATAAAAATCAAATCATATTTTTATTATATTTTAAATCACAAAAGTCATTAGAAGTATTGTATAGGTCTGCATCCGTTGGCTTTCTCAACTGTCTTCTCCACTAACAAATCTAAAAAGGTTAGAAAAGAATTAACTTAATTTTCCTCTGTAATCTTCATATTGAAATGAAGTCCGTTCATACCGTTTAAAAACTAGAAAGTTTATTAGAACTAGAAAATACTACTTAATAATACTTACAAAAGGAGAATCAGAAATCGTTTTCTCTAATTTTGAATGAAATTTTGATGCAGGAGTTGGAACTAAAGATGATCCCATAGTACACCATCAATTTGTTGAAACCAATTATACTTGAAAAGAAACGCAACATTAGAAGTGGAAAAAGTCAATAACTCACGAAATGCAACTTCATCTAATATCTGACCATTGAGCATATTCTTTATCCACAAATCACGTCAAAGAGCAATAGTTTCATTAACTGCTATTGTATAGTGCTGAATCTACCACGGGGAGCTCTAAATATTTTAATCATTAAATATGTTTGTAATCAAATATGAAGAAAATTTCAAACCTCAATAGGTTTAGTGTCTAATCTAGCGTAAATTTCATATAACGGGTGTAATGCCACCATCCCCGTACACGAATTCAGGAACATGGCCGATTGAAAGGCGTGAGTCATATAGTTGAGCATAGGAAATGTATTAAAGATTCAACTGACCTTAAATCTTTTAATATATTAATACTTTGTGAGGCATTGTTTATTAAATCACAATCCCCAACCACTAACATTCAATCAGCAACGAAATTTTGACTTTCAACTGTCACCCGTTGAACTTTTGTTTTCTTAATTGCGATGATTAATAAAATAAATAATTTGTAATTAATTAATTAGTTTGTATTTTCGAATTTATATTCAATGCGAACTTCCCATTTTTATATGAATTCATTAAATTATATAATTCATTTACGGATTTTCACTTTGCTTTCTGTAAATTATAAACTTTTTGCATTTGTAATTCTACTAATTAAATTAAGAAATAATAATTATAAAAAATAATAATAATCATAATCATAATAAGTTATTCTTTCGATAAATTGAAATAAATAAGAAAAATTAATTGCAAATAAAAAAAATTTGAAAGTCTTCATTTATTTTGAGCGGTTATTTATTTGACTTTTTGTTTTGATGAACTCGTATTATTTTTCGTCAGGTTTCCGCAACAAACTGTAAACAAATATTTAAATTAATAAATTTTGTCTTAAAATTTCGTGAGTAAATTTTATAAAATTTAAATTATTTATTTGTTGAATATAATGATTAATTCAGATATTTCTGAGTTCAATAGCAAAATATGATCGTCGAAATACTTTGGTCAATGTAATTTCACTTCCAGTGGAAAAAAGAATGTCTTTGGTAAGTATGATGATGATTATGATGATGATAATAACAATAATAATTTTAATAATAATAATAATAATAATAATAATAATAATAATAATAATAATATTAATAATAATAATAATAAAAATAATATTAATAATAATAATAATAATAATAATAATAATATAATAATAATAATAATAATAATAATAATAATAATAATTTTGTTCAATTTTGATTTTAAAAAATAGAACTTACATTCATAATATTCAGTTAAAATGGGTGTGATAAAAAATTTGATGGTAATTAAACATGTATCAAAATGTTACCAGATTTCCAGTTTTATTTTTTCACGAAAACTTTGTTTTTTATTATTGTTGTTAAATAGACAGAAGCTATTTAACAATATTTTTAGAAATGTTAACATAACAATTTTTAACATATTTTTTATTATAAGATAACGCCAATCAAGCATTCTTTTCACGATATACTTCGACAGTTTTCCTGTCATCATCAGGTGGGATATAATAACTATGTAAATTAAGAATTTTAAACAAATTTATTAATTATATAAAAACTTTTATTTAATAAAAACATTTAATTATTTTTAAAAATTATAATTAAATTAATATATTATTTTTAAAATTTAAACATTCAGAATTTAATTTAATAATTTAAAAAATTTTATTAATTTTATTATTAATTTTATTAAATTTTATGTTAAATTTAATAATTAATAAAATTTTTTAAATTATTAAATTAAATTCTGAATGTTTAAATTTATATAATTAATAAATTTGTTTAAAATTTTAATTTACATAGTTATTATATCCCACCTAATGATGACAGGAAAACTGTCGAAATATATCGTGAAAAGAATGTTTGATTTGCGTTATCTTATAATTAAATCATTGCCATGTATGTTTAAATATTTTTTATTACTTTTCAAATTTCCGTGTACATATTTTATAAGAAAAATTACATAAATATTTCTTCTTTTAACTTTCATTATAATTGACATTATATTTATTAAAAAATTGACTATGAATCAGTAAAGATATTGATATTTTTTATATTTTTACTAATTCATAGTCAATCTTCTAGTAAATATTAGGTCAATTTAAAATGTAAAGAAATCAGAGGTGAAAATCAAAGGAAGTGCTTTTATTATTTTCATCATACATTGCATCTTGTTTCATATGATTATTGCATAATAAACCTTGCCAATTCTTTTCCTTGTCCGACTTTATGCCACATCAAAGTTTCTAATTAGTTTTCCTTGAAATCATATGAGTTACCAAAACTCTCATGAAATTATAATGAAATGTTGAAATGACAAAAAGAGTAAATTAAATTTGTGATTTAATTCAATAATTTCTTTAAAGACATTTTAATGATTTTATTTATTCTGGAACGAGTACCCAACCTTCAATAGAAGAACTTTCATTAATAGAAAATTTTAATTAATTATTTTAAATATTTTTCTTGTATTTAAGACATTTATGGAAAATTTATTTAAAAGATGAAACATAAAATAATAAAAGAACCAATAATTTAAACAAAATAATCATATTATTTCTCAAATTCATTCATTTTATTACAGCCTGCATTTAGCAGAAGCGTTTCAATAATCGAATCTTTAGAAGAAGAGGATGTTGATGACATTAAACCTGTGATTCAATGTTGTAATCTTTGTAGGAAATGCACCCCAATTCGAGGTTCTCCCCCTAAATATAGTGATTATTTGGTAAGTATAAATATCATTTCTAACCAAAATTGAAGTTATAACTAAGGTTGAATTGTCAACTGCTGAAAATCAAAGATTTTCTAAAAGCAATATTCGTTTTTTGTATATTTTGAAATGGAGCACCTTTGTTCTTGCATTTCCGTTTCTGGTCATGTTCTCCTATACTATTGTAGATTGCACAAAGAAACAATATAAGTAAATATTTTTGCTAAATATTTCTATCAAAAATAATATTAATAAAATGAATTCGTTTTAATAGAATGAATAATAATATTTACACATTTGAAAGACGTTAACAAAGTTGCAATCATAAAAGTTTTTAATCTCAGGTGTTTTTATTTGTAAATATTTTTAATATAAATTTCTTGTCTTGGACCAAAATGAAAGTCTTAGTTGGCAAAGATTTGGGCTTCCTTGTGAAATAGGATGAAAAGAAAAGATTTCCATGAAATATTTCATTGTAAATTTTAATGTTTTAAACACATGTAAAATTCTAATAATCTATATTAATAATATAATTTATGCATCAATAGAAAAACTGTAAAATAAACATAAGAAGATTAAATTTACAAAAAAGTAATTGGTTTGTAAATCCAGATGTTTTACCACATACATTTAATAAATTATTTAATAAAATATACAGTTTAATTATAAAATAATTGGTTATTATTGTGATGAAATGTACTTGTATGTTCCATAGAAAACATTGCCCTACAAGGTGTAAATGAAAACTTTTATTATTGCATTTTGCGATGAAAACATTTGGTTATTAAATTTTAATAATAAAATAAGATGTAAAATGATTATAAAAAAATTTTAAATATAAAAATTATCTGCACTAAAATTTTAACAATTAATTTTTCAAAATTAATATTATTAAATTTTAATTAAATTACCGAAAACGAACTATATATATTTTATAATCACATAATTATGTTATTATAAGAACTGTTTTCAAATTTCATATCTGATTTCTTTTCAATTGATATTGTATTTATTAAAAAGCTTGACTATGAATCAGTAAATATATCGATGTTTTTTTATATTCACAAATTTTCGGCACTGCCATTTTCAAGTGACTTTTCAAAATAATTATATGTTTAACATTAATGTTCAAGTTTTTAATGATTAAAAATTATAAGTTAAATAATTTTGTTATATAATGTATATTTAATATATAATAAACTTATGAAAAAAATGACTGAGTGTACAACAGAAATAGTGTTAAGAATAATTTTTGTTACACAGATCATTAATAATTGTCTAGGAAATCGCAAGCAATATTTGTTTATCTAAATGACAAGAGAAGAATCTTTGATATATAAAAAATGAATAATATTTACTCCATTTATTGTTTTTGACTAATATATAAAATCTAAATCTTAATTTTAATTTTAGAAAATATTTTCTTTTATCATTCTTTGTATCAATAATTTGGCTGGGATTATTGACATTCGCAATGATAATAGTAGTAACCAAAATCGGATGTTTAATAAATGTCAATCCATTTGTCATGTCACTTGTCGTACTAGCTGCCGGATCCAGCGTTCCGGTAATTTTAGAAAATTAATAATTTTAAATTAAAATATTTTAATGATTTATTTAAAAAAGTAGAGTTATTTAGAATAATAGTTATAAGTGAACAGTTCGCACAGTCAAATATTTCATCTGTCTTAAACGTTCTGTCTTAACATTTGTATTGTTTAAATGAATTAACTTATTAAAATTAAATTTTTTTTCATTTAATTTGTTTTTATACAAATGATGCGTTTTAGTATAAATGACTGTATGACAAGTAGAAAAAAATGGTCAGTTTTTAACAAATTGTAAAAGGTTTGAAAAAAGGATTGCTAAAATTTACAACGGAATTCAGTGCCCTTTAAATCACTTTTGGTATGTACCAAGATATTCCCAAGTATACTGATTTGATTGACAAGAAAGAGGGACTACGGAGGCTTTTGTAGATTATCAACTCGAAGTTTCTTTCTTGATGAGTAAGAGATCTTGACAGAGTAAACGACAAGTTGACTTGCTCCTGCAAAATAAATGAGCATACATTGTTGGATGTTGGATGTGGTCATTAAATAAAGTTTGTTTACTTTTAATAATGAGCTGTTTTGATGATTGGTGGGAGAATAAATGATTTATTCTAATGGAATCCTAGGATTCATAAATTTACTGATTTTTCAACATAAAAATCTTATCAAACAGTTTTTATTACAAATAATTAATCTAATCAAAACTTTATCTATACTTTATCTTACAAATAAATTAAATCCTAACAAAATTTCACCTCTGAAAATTGCAATAAAATATCCCCTCTACGGCGAAGTAAGTTTAATTTAGGTTTTATCAATTTTGAACTGAACGTGTTTAACATATTTTTCATCAAATATAATCTGACATTTTAATAAAAAGATGAAAAAGAAGTTTAATTAACTTTTTCTCATTATTGGACAATTAATTTATATTTATTTAATTTTTCTAATTTATATTTATTGAGTGAACTGTCTTACACGGACCTTTATTAATGAATCCTCAGATAACCTAAACAACGACTTTTTAAAATACTTAACAAATACACATCTTTTATATATCTAGGTTGACAAAACATTCTCCTCTTCCCAAGTCATTATTTCATTTTATTTATTTTTCATTTTTGCCTTAATCTAATGTTTTTGATAATTTCAAGTGTTCTGTGCATCAATCTCTGATATGCTACATGAACTGTGCCAGACTAAATGGTAGTGTTTTCTTTTATATGTTGTTATTCTTTGGATTTCTGGAGCCATTTCCACTCGGAAATACACCTAGCTTAATACGATCGATGAAAGTACTATTGCGATAGCAAGACAATTCAGTAAGAATTTTGGTAATTGGTATGGGAAATAACCTAAACTCCTTTTAGTGTTTTGCTTCTGTAATTTTGGTTTCTTTTTCATTATCCCTCAGCCTTAGTAAATAATTATACAGCAAATATACTCAACTGTCTGTCCATTTGTCAAAAAC